>PVJD01013898.1:0-31771 GCA_004026545.1 Mormoops blainvillei | reverse complement strand
AGGTTTGAGAGAATCCCTACCCACCCAACTTGGACATGTCACCATTCACCTGCTGTTCCCGCAGCTCACATGCCAGGTTCACTGTGGCTGAGGAAACTCCTGTGCGATGTTCCAGGAGCAAGTGACCTTTGAGGACGTGGTTGTGGACTTCACCCAGGAGGAGTGGCGGCAGCTGACACCCGCCCAGAGGACCCTGTACTGTGATGTGATGCTGGAGACCTTTGGGCTCCTAGTCTCAGTGGGTAAGGACACACCCGTACCCCTCGTGGTCTCCCCTGGTGTGGACTCTCATTTGCCTGAGTTAAAAGTAGGGGTAGTTGAGGCATTAAAAGCAGGTATTTTGGATGTATCGTGGACCTGAGGGACCAGACTGTTTTAGTTTAAGGAATATCAATGAGGATGTTTTGCCTGCTAGTTACAGATCTCACTTGAAAATGCCAGAGGCAGCACCTCTGGGGTAAGAGACACACACTGTGTCCCAAAACTGCAGATCCCAGGCCAGACCTGGGTCTTCCTGTGCTGCTAGGAGTCTCCTCCTTCCTAACCTCCTCCCTTTGCACTGCTTTCTGCCACTATTTGCAGTTGAATGCTCTGAAGCTGAAATGGCACCTTCCAGGGTCCAAGACCGGCAGAAAAGTGTGTGTGTGTCCTGGCTGCACATTAAAGGCCCCTGGGTTGTCTCGTTTCAGCCACTATGTCCCCACCACATGACTCATTGTTGCCAGTGTGCAGGGGAAAGTGCCAGCCCTCCACTGGGGGGTCAGATCTGGGTCACATGTCTATCCCAGAACCAAATTTGGGGTCAGAGACTGACAGTGGAAGGACCCTGGAGGCTTTTACCACAATAACTGTGCCCTCTCTGTGTTCCCAGCCCTTGAGTACTGGAAGTCTGAAAGCAGAGTGGGCAGGGGGTTGGAAGGACCCTAGGACAATTGCTAATGCCCTGCGTTTCCCCCTGGGCAGGACATTGGCTCCCGAAGCATCCCCTCATCTCCCTGCTGGAGCAGGAGGCGGAGCAGTGGACTGTGGACAAAGAGGTTCCACACAGTATGTATCTAGGTGAGATGACAGTGTGCAGGGCTGGGAGGCCTCACTTATGCCCATAGGTCTTTCTCCATATCTGATCTGAGATTCTTCAGAGCAAACTGACTATTCACTGTTTTAGTGAACATTCACCAACCACCATTCTGCTATGAGTGAGACCAAGTTCCTGTCTTCCCTGAATTTACGTCCTTGGTGAGGGAGAGAGAAACACAATAAACAACTAAAAATATAATAATAACAGTGAATAGGATGGTTACAGACTATGAATGCTGAGAAAGTGAAAGCAGGTGAGGAGGTTGAGATTAGAATTGGGGGAATGACTTGAGCAGAGAGGTGAGAGCTCACCTCTCAAGGAGGTGACAAGGGAGCTGAAGCCTGAACCATGAAATGACACCCACAAAACGATCTGGGAGAACAGCTTCCAGGCGGAGGAAACGGCAGGTGCAGAGGCACTGGGCAGTGCAGGTCTCCTACCAAGTACCAAACAATCCAGCGTTAGTGCTTTAAACCAGAGACTCGCAATGTCTCAGGCATCTGTGTGTCATGGCTCTAGGCCCATCTCTTCCACATGCCTGTAGGTTAACTGAGTGGTTCTGCTTTTCATACCTGCCGTCCAGCTCTTGAGACCAGTAGGCTCCTCTGTGAGAAGTCAGGGTGTCCTGGCCCTCTGGCAGGCAGTTCTCTCTGGTGTCAGGCCATGACCCTGTGTAAGCAGTGGCCCGTCGGCAGTGCCCAGGAAGGATGGACAGTGAGTGTGAGGGAGGTCACTGCACTGTCTCCCCTCCTCAAATAGTAACAAACCTTTATCCAGTGTTAGCCTCCTATTGCTGCTGTAACAAATTACCACAAGTGTAGTACTTGAAGCAACTGAAATGATCTTACAGTTCTAGAGGACACAAGTCCAAACTGTCTGACTGGGCTGCATTCAAGATGCCAGCAGGACAGCATTCCCCCAGAGTGTCTGGAGAGAATCCGTTTTCATTCATTGTCCAGACTCTCAATGCTCCCACATTCCTGGACACATGGTCTTGTCCCATCTTCCCTGTCAGCAGTCGCAGGTTAGGTTTTCACACATCAGGCCACCCTGACCCTTGCTCTCCTGCTGCTTTTACATTTAAGAACTTCGTGGTTACATGAGGACATCCAAAAATCCAGGGTAGTCACAGGTGATCAACAAGCTTAATTTCTCATTCACATGGAAGGTGACTGCATTCTCACAGGTTGCAGGCCTTAAAATGTGATCATCTGTGGGGAACAATATTTTGCTTTTGACTCTTTTTCCCAGTTAACTTTTCATTAGAGTGTGACACACATGGGAAAGGTGCCCACATCACACCTTTAGGCCAGACCAGTGTCAAAGAGTGGAGGCTTGGTACCAGGACAGAAAGGCCATTCTGCCAGGAAGGAAGGGGAGGGAGTGCATGTGCTTTTCATTCATCATGTCTGTTGGCCCCTGTTGTGGGTGGGGGAACAATGGTCAGAAAGGCGGGCAAATGTTGTGCCCATGGGATCCTTCCAGTTAGGGAGACTGACAGAATAAAGCAGCTGAAAGTGCTCTAACATACCACAGTCATTTATTGATCCTCCTAGTGATGGACATTTCAGCAGATTTCAGTTAGGGGATATGATGGGTTTCTTCACATCTGGGGTGAGGCGGTACAACAATGAGGGGCCTCCAAAAAGGGGCTGGTTCTGAGCAATGGGTGGGCTCAGCGTTCCTTCCACGTGGCAACTTTCATCCATCACCAGCTGGTGTGGTGGATGCTGGGTTACCTGGGACATGACCATCACTCTGTTCCTTCCCAGCCTGGTCATCTGGTGACATTTTCCCTGAAGGCTCACTCTTTCTTCAGCCCCAGTTCTCTGTGCCTCCTTTGCCCACTCCTCTACCCCTTATACCAACTCTGCTCCCCTGTTCTCTGTACTTTTCCTCCCTCTTCTGTTCCTTCTCTGGTTTGCAAAACCATATGATTAAATGGTCAAAGCCACTTGTGTTTTGGACACAAGTCGTTTAATTCTCCATCCACCTAACTGCAGACAAAACAAGTTTTCCCAAAACAAGGATTAAGGAACAATTCCATTTTTGTTGTTGTTTCTTTCTGACTTAGAAAGCAGATCAAAATCCAAGTTGTCACCTGCAAAGCAAGATATCTCTGAAGAACTATCCAACAATGTCCTGGTAGAAAGGTTCCTGTGGGATGGTCTGCGGGGCTCTAAGGGTGAAGACGCTGAGGGCCACTGGGAACAGAGCTGTGAGAGTCTTGATGGCATTGTGGTTCAGGCAGCCTTCACGGCTGTGAAGACATCCATTCATGAGCAGCAGCCGGGTAGTGGATTCAGTGAAAACTTAAGTCTGAGCCCCGATCTCCCAAGTAAACCCATTACTTCTAAAAGGCGAAGCTCCCACACATGGGGAATGCACAGAAAAAGGGAGAATACAGACTCAATGTTAAATGTGCAACAGAAAACCTATGCAACAGAGAAGCCCAACAGGTGTCAGGAATGTGGAAAGTCCTTTAATCACAGCTCCGCACTCATCAAACACCATGGAACACACACAGGAAAGAGACTTTATGAATGTCATGATTGTAGAAAAGGCATCCAAAACAGCTCAGCACTTACAAAAAAACAGAGAATCAACACTGGTGAGAAACCCTGTAAGTGCATGCAGTGTGGCTGGACCTATCTGCAGACTGCGCTACACACCCAGCACCAGAGAACTCACATGGCTGAGAACCCCTATGAGTGCAGCAAAAGTGGGAAGGCCTTTAGTTTTCGGTCCTCATTTAGTAATCACGAGAGGATTCACACAGGCAAGAATCCCTATGAGTGCACTCAGTGTGGGAAGACCTTCCATCAGAGCACACATCTCAGGCAACATCAAAGGATCCACACAGGGGAGAAACCCTGTGGCAGAGCCTTCAGCCACAGCTCATCCCTAAGCAGTCACCAGCGAATCCATACTGGGAAGAAGCCCTTTGAGTGTAATGAATGTGGCAGAGCCTTCAGACAACCTGCCTCACTCATTCAGCGTCAAAGGATTCACACAGGAGAGAAGCCCTTTGAGTGCAATGAATGTGGGAAAGCCTTCAGCCAGAATACACTCCTGACCAAGCATCAGAGGATTCACAGGGGAGAGAAACCATATGTGTGCAATGAATGTGGAAGAACCTTCAGCCACAGCTCATCTCTCAGCCATCACAAGCGAACACACACGGGAGAGAAGCCCTACAAGTGTAGTCAGTGCAGCAAGGCCTTCCGGCATAGCACACACCTCAGTCAACATCAAAGGATCCACACAGGGGAGAAACCCTATCAGTGCACTGACTGTGGCAGGGCCTTCAGCCACAGCTCATCCCTTACCAATCACCAGAGAATCCACACTGGGGAGAAGCCCTTTGAGTGTAATGAATGTGGCAGGGCCTTCAGACAGCTCGCTTCACTCATTCAGCATCAGAGGATCCACACGGGAGAGAAGCCCTATGAGTGTAACGAGTGTGGCAGAGCCTTCAGCCAGAGGTCCCTTCTCATAGAACACCAGAGAATCCATACCAAGGAAAAGCCATATGCATGCAACGAGTGTGGGAAGTCCTTCAGTCACAGCTCCTCACTGAGCCAGCACGAAAGGACACACACTGGGGAAAAGCCATATGAATGTCCAGATTGTAAGAAATCCTTCAAGCAAAGCACTCACCTCACTCAGCACCGGAGGATCCACACTGGTGAGAAGCCATATGAGTGCAAGGACTGTGGGAAGGCCTTCACACACAGTTCTTCCCTGACCAAACATCAGAGAACTCATACTGGGTAGAGGCGCTCTGTAAGAGCTGGGACGTAGGAAGCCTTAAGCCATAGTTCATCCCTTCCAATACTTGACCCAATCATTCTAAGGAGCAGGATGACAGACATTTATACGGATGCCTTCACATACACTACAGTCCTCAGTTCATCCTAACAGGAGGAATAAATGAGATAATCATTGTTGAGATTCTTTAGCCATGAGTAACCATTAACACTACATAGATCCCACAGAAAAGAGAAGTGGGGTAATGTAGATTTGGCCATGTCTTGTGTCTTAAGGATTCACCAGATTCCAAAGTTGAGATTTCCAAAATGGTGAGAAACCCAACAAATGCCTTTCATATAAAAGAATCAAGTGTAGTGAGACTTTATTGTTATTACACATTACATTCTTGAGTGGGGAGAAGTGCTTATGAATGATGCAGATTGATGGTGACACTCCCTAAAAATCATATGACAGAGGGTTCCGTGCAAGTGAATGGGATCTGTATGGAATCACCATGCATACTCCACCGTTTCAGTACAAAGTTTTCTGGTATATGTGTACAGTGTTTGAAGGTACACAGCAACCAGTCATACAGATTTGAATCCTGTATGACAAAGTATCAGTGTACTATAAACAGATTTTATGTTATCTGCATTATTTTGCAATAAATTAAGCCTCTTCAGTAGGGTTTTTTGGGGGGTTTTGTTGTTGTTGTTGTTGTTTTGGCAGTCACTTGAGAAAAGCAATTCTGAAACTGCTTTAGAGGTATTTTAGGATTCAGCAATTTTTTTTGTTGATTTTGTGGGTCCCAGGGTTCCCACTGTTAGACATGAAAATACAGGGTGGGTTACAGATTGGAACTGCATGTATGCATATATGCAGACATGTTTTTTGTGTACCTATGTATGTTCTTATATGTGCCTTTATTTCCTAGCTCTGCCAATGATACCCTAGTAGCAAGGAGCACATCTGGCACTCAGATTTGGTCCCCAATACCAACCCCTACTAAAGGGAATGAGTTCTTTAGAACTGCAGAAAGGGCTGATTTCAGAGCTGAGGGAAGGATGAGAAAGATCAGCTTGGAACACCTTACACTAAAAATAAGTAAAAGATAGCGCTCCAAAAATATTAGCAGTATTCCACCAGATGGAGACCTATATTCACACAGACACCACAGGAACCAATGCAAGGGTTTCAAAGGAGCCCATTTGTTATTTGGGAATCCCAGGTGGGCCAAGTTGTCCTTCGCCAGGGACACTGAGCAGAGTGGTTTGTCTCTGTACCTCAGGTTGTACAGGGAAAACATCAGTGTCCACACACTGGCATGGGCTCTGCATGTGGCAGGGTTGGGGCCTTGCTCCTCCTGGGTTTTCTAGTGCTCAGCCAGGCCCAGGGTGAGCTGGAAGGTTTGCCAGCACTCCTGACACACATAGAGCTTCCTGCCACTGTGGCTCCCAAAGTGATGGATAAAATGTGAGACCCCCACGAAGGACTTCCTGCACTGGCTGCACACATAGGGCTCCCCTCAAGACATCCCAGGCTCATCAGCTGGGTACAGGCTCCTTCATACCACCATGCTGCTGGTGGCTTATGCTGGAGACACACTCAGGGCCCAGTCCATCACCTCTGGATGGGCCCTCTTTCTTCCAAGGCCTCAGTGTGGGGTGGCTGGCATTCCAGGCATAAGAAAGCTCTCTAGAGCTGTTCCCACCCTGGAGTGGCTCCTGGGTGACAGACTGCCTGTAGGCGGCGGTGACAGGGCTTGATTCACCCTTCTGAGAGCCCAAAGTCTTCTGCGACTGCTTTTCCTACTCTCCTGGTGGTTCCCATCAAGGACAAACAAAAACTTCCTTCAAGAGCCTATCAGCGTCTCACATACAGAGACTTCCTCATACGTGCTCTCTTTTGCTTTCTTGCCACCTCCTGCCACCTGAAACAAGGTGAGAATGTTAGCAGTGCCAACCCAGGGCTCAGAGAAGGAAGCTGTCATGTGAACAGACCAAAAACCACCCCCAAACTTTGATGCAATGTCAAGCAGCTGAAATGGCTCTCATTTGGCCACCTGCCTCGGGAAGGACATTCCCAGGTCGTCCCTGACCTCTCTGTAGCCTCCTACTCCCCATTTGCTGAGGCCCACCTGCTCCTCCACAGTGACACTCCTCATAATCCAAGTTCCAAAGAAGGATATCATTATGTCCTGGGTCCTGGATGCTGATTCCAGGGCATCTGCTTGGCTGCCCTGCATCCTGCCTTATGGCTGCTACGGAACCCTAATCTAGATCCTTCTGGTAAAAAAAAGGTCTAAAGAAATCCAAAGTTTACGTCCTTTTGGCTTCGCCTTTTTATTCCTTATCACGTTATTATAGCAAAAATGTATGTTTGTAATAGAGAAAAAATTCATACACAATTGCAGTTCCTTAACAAAACCACATTTATTTCTCCATGATCAACATCCACTCTACATCCACATGTAAACATATCTTCACATGGCTGTCATAACAGCAAATCTCCTCTGTGCCATTTGTTTTGTTGTTGCCTGCCATATTATAACATTTCAATATAGGAACAAAATCTTCAGAATTATCGTTCAGCATGGAACAAATCAGAAGTGTCCTAGTGAACAACAGGGGAGAAAGGTAAACATAACTCAGAAATTTTGTTTCAACAACTAAAGCAGCGCATCACATTTCTACAGTGGCCCGTTTCATCCTAGTATGAGCCTGCGTCAGTCTTAAGAGGAATATCACTGTTCATTCACAAGCAACTTTCTCCTCCAAGTGCCTCTTCTGAAATGAGTCCTCAGCACCCGGCAGGACTATAATATGGAAATACAACCAAACAGCAATCCACTCTAATTCTGTGCTTGCTGTGGTCTGTGGTGGGGAGCATGGTGGGAGCCTCTCCCCGGGGCATCTTTGCTGATACAAGACAGTAAGAGCTCCTGCTAAAAGCTGCTGTCACTGATTACAGTTGATTCTGCTAAGAGTTTACGTATGTACAATATGGCAGACATTCCCAATTAAAGGATTCCTGGTACTGACTAGTTACAGAACACATTCACAGGTTCTTTCCAGTTTATGCACTCTGATGCAGGAGCATCTGGGTGTCTCCAGAGAAGCATCTTCCTGACATCCACAGGTTTTATTCCAGTGTATGTGCTATCATGTTTGGTACAGGCTGATCATCCCTGAAGCCTTTTCCACATTTATTACCATACTGTCTTCCCTCCAGGAGTTTACTGACTTAATGGTATGGCTAAGGAATGTCTCACATTCAATTCACTGCATAGGGTAGAGAAACATTTAAAAATAAGTTTCTATATTTAAAAAACCATGTGTGTAATGTGATTCCACCCATGCAAAATTACGTACGCATAAAGAGGTGGAGGAAGGATGGTCACCAGAATGTTGCTTAATGATGATTATCACAGGGGGTGACACTGCAAGTGATTTACTTTTTCCATTAAAAAAAATTATTTTGTACTGAGGGAGGAGCCTCCCCAAAGACACTTCTCCCTCACACAGATTTTCAAGAGCATTTGGGAAACAAGTGTTCCCACATTCATTATGTGTCCATGGGATGCTCTCCAGGGTGTGTTCTCTGATGTCGGACCAGGGCTGAGCTCCTTCTGAACATTTTCCCACACTGAGGACACTGGCTTGGACCCTCCCTGCTGTGGAGTCTCTGATGTACTGCAAGGTGGGAGTTCTGCTTGAAGGACTTCCCACACTCTGGACACTGGTATGGGGTCTCCTTGGTGTGAATTCTCTGGTGCTTGGTTAGACAGGAGCTGTCCCGGAAGGCTTTTCCACATCGACTACACTCATAGGGCTTCTCACCAGTATGAGTCCTCTGGTGGCGGATGAGGCCAGCAATGTTCCTGAAAAGTTTCTGACACTGGTCACAGCCATAGGGCTTCTCACCAGTGTGAATTCTCTGGTGCCTGATGAGGTATGCACTCTCAATGAAAGTCTTCCCACACTCTTTGCACTCATAGGGTTTCTCCCCAGAATGGATTTTCTGATGCACAATGAGGTGAGAGTTACGGCTGAAGGATTTTCCACACTCCACACATTCAAAGGGCTTCTCTCCGGTGTGAGTCCTCTCATGCTGGGTGAGGTAGGAGCCATCCCGGAAAGCCTTTCCACACTTGCTACATTCATAGGGCTTCTCCCCAGTATGGATTCTGAGATGCACGGTGAGGTGGGAGATGTCCGTGAAAGGCTTCCCACACTCATTACATCTGTATGGTTTTTCCCCTGTATGAGTTCTTTGATGCAAAATCAGAGATGAGTTTCGGTTGAAGTTTTTTCCACATTCTACACATTCGTAAGGTTTCTCCCCAGTGTGAATTCTCTGGTGTTGTGTCAGAGCTGACCCATCGCTGAATGCTTTCCCACACTTACTGCATTTGTAGGGCTTCTCTCCTGTGTGGATTCTTTGATGCACACTTAGGTTGTAGTTCTTGGAGAAGGATTTTCCACACTCATTACAGGTATAAGGTTTCTCTCCAGTGTGAGTTCGGTGATGCAAAACGAGAGAAGAGTTCCGTTTGAAGCATTTGCCACATTCAGTGCATTTGTACAGCTTCTCCCCAGGGAGACTCCTCCTGTTTTCATTAAGAGATGGACTCAAGGTAAAGAGGTCCCCAAAGTCCTTGCCTTCATACAGTTTCTTCCCTCTTTTTGTTATTTTTTGTTCACCAAGAGAAGTAAAATGGTTGAAAGACTCAACACTTTCAGGGTATTTATAGGGCTTCTCTCTCATTTGATTTCTTCCAAATTGTTGAATAGCTTCCATGGAACGGCATAAGGCTTTTCCACAGGAATCACTATCACCAGTCCTCTTAGCTACAAAACTTTTCTGAGAACTGGGTAAGGCTGGGTCACAATCCAAACTTCTAACCTCTGAGTCATGTAAATAGAAACCATTTGATGTAGGGATCCTCTGAGAAGGTAAAAGGTCTGAGCTTGCACTCAAAGGCCTCCCAAGTCCAGGATACTCACAAACTGCTTCCTGAACCCCTGACTTTTCCTGACTTAAAGCTGATTGCTTCAGGTGTCCCTCCCAATTTTTACAGTCCCATCTGTCACCTAGAATGGAGAAATGGAGACCCTCTCCAGTGAAGCCTTCCATTTTTACATCACAGGGTAGTTCTTCCTCAGGAATATTCTGAGCTGTCATTTTTCAGTCTTGTGCTCCCGGCTGAAAAGTGAAGAATGAAAAAGACAAACTTCAGTATACAAAGCTATGCATGGGACTATAATGAGAAATGGTGCCAGGCAGGGATATTTTACTTGTTTTCTTTTTCTGTTTCTAATTTTTTAAGATTGATTTGAGACAGTAAGAAATACTGATTTGTTGTTCCACATACTCATGCATTCACTGGTTGACTCCTCCATGTGCTCTGACTAGGAATCAAACCCATAACCCTGGCACACTGGGATGACACTTTAAACAACTGAGCTACCCGCCAGGGCTTCTCGAATTCACATCTATACAAGGGGGCAATAAACTGAGAATCAAGGCATGGAGGCAAGTATGGATTGAAAGACAGCCACAGAGTTTTCATCCCCCTAAAGAACAGGCAGGAGGAACAACACTGGGGGTAAATATCACCAACAAGATTAGCCTGCCAAGTGAGAGACCAGAAACCAGATGTCCTGCTCACACTGGGCCACCTTCTCAGCCACTGTGTGCTAGTCCCTGTCACCCGTATAACAACCAACACATATTTCAGAGTCACAATATGTGTACAGCAGTGCTGAAAGAGCAAGTCCGCCCCAGCTTGATGGTAAGATGGATGGAATGGAGCACAGGCTGAGTGACCTCCCTACAGGAATATCAGGAGAGTTAGATCACGTCTGAGGCTGGCTCCGAGCTAGGAAAAGGACAGAGCCCTGTAGGTGGCTGCTGGCGTCATCACCGTTCTTGATCCTCCTGTGACCACCCTCAACACCCCTCTACTTCATGGTATCAAGACAACTGGCTTTTCACATATTTTTTTAGGTACAATGATGTTAGTTAAACCCTTACCTCAGAAAAAATATTTTTTTAAAATTCCAGGCAGATAAAGACCTCAACTTAAAATCAAAGTTCCATTTATGTAGGACACCTTCATGAATGGGCACTCTAGATCAACAGGGCTTAACAACCAAAAGCCATACAAATAAAAATTAATGACTTTTACAGCAACATCAAAATTTCCACACAACAAAGATACAATAATCAAAATACAAGTGGCAGGGAGAGAAACAGTATTACAGAATATAAAGGAGACAAAGGAATAGTGCTGAGAGCTAAAAAGAATTTTTACGGAACAACAACAACAACACACACAGACACACAAAAAAAAACTGGGTAAAGGACGCGAAGAGGCACTTCACAGAGAGAAAACAGAAATGCCCTGAAAACATGGATATCTGCTTTCCCATCATTCAAGCAATTATAACGTGCAACTTTAAGAATGAACACAAAATACGCACATTTCATATGAGTAAAAGTAAAATAACATCTGAAAAGGTAAAGCTTACGCAGGTCATGCAGGAAGAGTTGGCGGGCACTGAGAGTGGTCAGGCACTTGGTCATCTGGTAGCAGCTGTCAAAACATAAAACAGGCGCATTCCTCCACCCAGCGATGCCACCTGTAGGCATCTCAGGCTCAGAAAGCACGAGCCCCGAGCCTAAGTGCACATCGATCTGCGTCAAGCAGTCTTTAAAGACCAGCAGGGAGAAGACAGACCACTGGTGAAGGAATGAAACATATCATGATAGCAAAACAGAAACCTGCAAGCAACGGGAGGTTACTTTCAAAGTGCTGAGGGAAAAAACTGTTAGATATGTTATTATTCAAAAGTAAAGGTAAGATAGACAGTTTCAGAAAAGCAGAAACAGGCCCTGGCCACTCAGCTGGTTAGAGCATTATCCCCATACACTAAGGTTGTAGATCTGATCCCCGTAAGGGTACATACAAGAGTCAATCAATGAATGCATAAATAAGTGGAACAACAACTTTCTCTCTCTCAAATCGAAAATTTAAAAAAAAAATTTTTTTTAAAGCAGAAGTGGAGTTTATCTCCAAGGGCAACAGCCAAAAAGCTGAAGAAGTTATTCTTCAGAAATAAACCCAGAAGGAAAAAAATGGAAAGAAAAGGAAATGACAAATGTGTATTTAAATCACATCCAGCCCAGACCAAATAAAATGCAGCAGTAAGTGACTCATGGGGTTAAGAATGGGATGACCTAAAACCCTGGAGGGCAGTGGACTGCAAAATAGGAAAGGGGTAACAAACTTTAGTGTCTTGACGCCCTTATATTTTTCACGATTCATGTGAAAGCTGGGCAAGTCAGGAAAAAAATAAATATTGTGTAAAATTTATAGGTCCATAAAGCAGTGGTTTTCAACCAGGGACAGTTTTACCCTCAAAGGACATTTTGGAATGCCTGAAGACATTTTGGTTGTCATCACTGTGGGCAGTGCCACCGGAATCCAGCACACTGAAGCCAGGAATGCTGCTAAACACCCTTTAATACACAGGAAAGCCCTTCACAACATAGAATGATCAAGTCCCAATGTCAACAGTGCTGAGCTGGAAAAATCTTATTGTAGGAGGGAAGATAATAGAGAAAACAAAACCAGATCAATCCAGGAAGGTGTTAAGGAGGAAAGCTCAGAACAGACATATTAAATAGAAAGTATAAAACAATAACTAACAATAAATGTAAATGGCCATGATAGGTCAGATAAAGACACTGCATCACAATGCATTTGTAACAGACACACCACAAAAAAAAAAGACAAAAGCAAAAGTTTAGAAGAGACAAATGTTAATCAAACGAAGATTTTATGGCTCTTTGCTAACCGACACGAAGCAAAGTCAGTGAGGACTGCAAGTCAAAATCAGCAGATATCAGCAAACCCAACCATACTGGGAGATTTTAATGAACCTCATTCAGAAATGGAAATTTGGAAAATTGATTAGAAATAGGCAGGAAAGGATGTAATTAGCCAACCTGATTGCAGAGCTAGCTGAAGAGTGTAGTACCAATAATTTGAGCCAAATGCTTTCCAAGCACAACTGGAACATTTGCTAATACTAGTCATAAACCAGGCCAAAAAAACAAGCTCAATAAAGGCCAGATCACAGCTTCTTGACAAATGTGGTCAAGTTAAAAACCAGTAATAGAAAGAAAACCAAATACAAGAAAAACAACACATAAAACAAACTCTTATTTATTCGGAAAAATAAAAAGTTATTTCTCAGTAATTCACAAATCAGAGATATCCTGACAGACATTAGCAAACACCTAGAATTGAACAATGATGAAATGGAACAACTCAAAATGTGTGGCAAATGAGGATGCAGGTGATGTAGTTTCTAGGTGGAAAACGTTGGTCTTTCATGCTTACATTTAAAAAAGACTGAAAGTTAGTGAGCTCACCGTTCAACTTAAGACCTAACGAAGCCCTGACGGGAATGGCTCTGTTGATAGAAGCATGATCCCATAATCGAAGAATTGTGGGTTCAATTCCCAGTCAGGGCACATACCTAGGTTACAAGTCAGATCCCTGGTCCAGGTACGTACAGGAAGCAACCAATCAATATTTCTCTCTCACATCAATGTTCCTCTCTCTCTCCCTACCATTCTCTCTAAAAACAATGGGAAAAAATGCCCTTGAATGAAAAATTTTAAAAATAAAATAAAAAGACTTAAGGGAAAGAACCATGGAGTAAACCAACAGGAGGTGGAAGATGAAAATAAAGTTAAGAGAGGGGGCAAAAAAGACACAGAGGAAAAAAATAAAGGTAAGAGCAGAAATTAGAGAATCTGAAAACATGCAGACAGCCAAGAAGATGAAGAAAACCAAAAGTTACTTGAAAAGACTAATGAAATAGACATGCATTTGACAAGAGTGATCATTAAAAAAGAGAAAGGAGGTACACACAAGTGATATCAGTCATGCAAAGGGGATTTAACTAAAAAACAGTAAAAATGTCACCCAAGTGGCAATGCTGGGTTTATCCCTGCAATTGCAAGGACTGTAGAACATCCATGGATACAGTTCCCATATTTTCAGATAAAAGTAGAAGACAGCCCCCTGCAATCTATCTCAATATATTCATAAAGCACTAATTTAAAGAAATCTCCCTCAGACTCCTGATCAAAATGCTCCCAGACTAAAGTAGAAGGCCCCTTTACCCTCTGTTAATAAATTCAGATAGTACTTTAAGGAAAGCTCCAATTCATGCTGAAATAAGAACATGGGGACTTAAGGTAAATGTCACACCTACTAAGGAAACACAAGGACCGTTTACTTTGAGGTGAGGTGAAGACTAAGGCCCCACATGTCTGCTATGTCCACAGCATTCAACAGTGATATCAAAGGACTGGACAACCGTGCCGCCGGCTGTCACTCCTAGACACTCCTAATGAAGAGGCCCCCTGAGGCTGCCCAGCCACCATGGTGCCTGTTGCCTACACTAGGCCTTCTGAGTAAACTGGAGCCTGGGTGATCTGTGGTTGTCCTGTGAAAACAAGAAATACAGAGTACCTCCTACAGGTCCATTGGGGGAGGACACATGTGTCCACTTAAAAGAAATGAGATCAGGTATCACTTTGGAAAACTTTTTAGACAAAATATTATGGAAGTAAAAATATTAAAATGTCCTGACAAGACACCTACCAAGATGTGACCATGAGGGTCTTGGGGGCATGGAGAGTAACAGGTCTTCAGAAGCAAAAGAAACATCCATTTCGTCTACAATAGACACCTTTACTGAAGTCAGATTTATATACCACTAAGAAAAGTGAAACACAGACAACCCACCAAATGGTAAAAAAGATTTGCAAAGCACACGTCTGATAAAGGATTTATACACAGAAGATACAAGAGCACATGAAAAGATCATCAACATTACTTCCAGCCAATTAAAAAAAACAACCAGAAAATAACAAGTGTTGTGAGGAAGTGGAGAAAACAGAATCCTCACACAGTTGCTGGGAATGTAAAATGGTATAGCTGCTTTGGAAAGCAGTCTGTGTCTTGAAAAGTTAAACACAGAGTCATCATATAACTCAGCAATTCCACTCCTAGGTTATCTATTAAAAAAAACAAAAGTCTACAAATAAACTATACATGAATTATGAGCTCCTAGCAGCACTATTCACGATAAATAGAAAGTGGAAACAGTCCAAATAAATGTACATTAACTGATGAATAGCTAAACAAAATGTGGAAATCCACATAATGGCCCTGGCAGGTGTGGCTCAGTTGGGAGCTCTTCAACAAAATGAAGGGTCACAGGTTCGATTCCTGGTCAGGGCACACTACTAGGTTGCAGGTTCAGTCCCCAGTCAGGGCACATAAAAAGGCAACCCATCGAAGTTTCTCACATCAAAGTTTCTCTCCCTCCCCTTCTCCTCTAAAAATTAATAAATAAAATCTTTTTTAAA
This sequence comes from Mormoops blainvillei, assembly GCA_004026545.1. Taxonomy (NCBI): domain Eukaryota; kingdom Metazoa; phylum Chordata; class Mammalia; order Chiroptera; family Mormoopidae; genus Mormoops; species Mormoops blainvillei. Next base: position 16,485 of record PVJD01013898.1, on the reverse strand, counting down.
AAATAAAAAGAAATCCACATAATGGAATATTCTAATACTGTTCAGCCATAAGAAGGAATGAAGTACTGATACATGCTTCAATAACATACATAAACCTTACAAATGTTATGCTCAATAAAAGAACTATACATTGTATGATCCCATTTATATCATGTTCAAAACAGGTAATTCTATAAAAACTGAAAGTCAATTTGTGGTTGCCAGGTGCTGGAGGAATAAGGAATGACTGATAATGGGTATGAGTTGTTTTCTTGGTCTGATGAAAATGTTCTGAAATTACATAGTAGTGATGGCTGCAACACTTTGCGAATATACTAAAAACTACCAAATTGTGAACTTTGGATGAATTGTATGGCATATGAATTATATCTCAATAAAGTTGTAATAAGTAAATTTACACCTTCAAGAACAACGCTAGTGATGCTAAGCACAGCCACATGTTCCATAAGACACAAATCTTCCCCAGCCAGACCTGCAGCTCTTGACCTTGGCAGTATCCCCTAGAGGCATCTGGAGATCAGCAGGTTGACACAAAGATGGAGCCAGGGGAACTACTGGCATTGGATGGACCTAGGCCAGGGAGGCAGATTTGCTACCATGCTTGGAACTGCCCCACATGATGCTTGACTGTCCTGTGTCCCACAGACCCTGCAGGTACCATCCTGGGGTACTTCAGAACAGAATAATATTGCATGTGTTACAAGACATTAGGAAAAGGGTGCCTTCATTTAGAAGGAAGCTAATAAGAAATCCAGGGACTACACTGAATTCATGAACTCATTCCCTACTCTGCATCTCTCCTTAACAAAACTGGCTGTTCCAAATACAATGAGGGTGTGAGTGCCATAGTGAGGTTATTGCAAAAAGAACAAATGGAAGAAAAAGACAAAAAAAACAACAACAAAAAAACAAAACAAAAAACAAATGGTGACCAGGATACAGGAGTATATTAGGACTGACTCTGGGAAAAGAGCAGGGTTTTTAATGCAACAATCACACTGAATTTCATTGTTTTAAAAATGTCTCAGGAGCATTTGAGATCTTGCTCTCTGGTATATGTCACCAGTTTAGCTCAAACAAACTTCTGCAAAGTAAAACAATGAAGAAATAAAATATCTCATATTATTTCCCTCATATGTATTTGTGTATCACTGTTTTTAGCAACACAATGGTGCAAAAATTATGCTGTAAAACATTCATCTTGCCCTGACCAATGTGGTTCAGTTGGTTGGCATCATCCAGCAAAAAAAAAAGGCTTCCAGTTTGAGGCCTGGTCAGGGCACATGCCTGGGTTGCAGGTTGGGTCCCTGGTTGGGCGCATGCAGGTGACAACCAATCAATGTTTCTCTCACACATTGATGTTTCTCTCCCTCTCTTTCTCCCTCCCCCTCTCTCTAAAAGAAAAAATAAATAAAATCTTTAAAAATAAGTAAGTAAATAAATCAAATCTTTACAAAAATTCATCTTGATGCTGTTTGCATATTTTGGGGGTTCGATGTATCCCTCCCACTCGTCCACTGACCCTGTTTTCAAATGTCCACTATACCACTTCTCTGAATCCCCAGCATTACTAATTTTCTCCAGTCTGTCCTTCTCTCCCCCATGGCCATTGAAGAAGGTGATTTCCAAGGCTTTCCACATACTGAATGTTGCCCTAGCACATGCTGACACTTCAGGTCTGGAGAACTTTCCGTGATAAACCGTCCTGATGACGTTCCAGGTCATAACACAGGGGTAACTCACCTGTGGATAAAACCCAGCTCATCTGGACACCCTGGGTTTCCTTGTAGTATAAGTGCTCAGAACCCACTCCCACCAACCCTTGTACTGTCTTTCTTCCTTTCCTACTTAATACACCTGGTCTGGGTCCATTTCTCCAATACCCACTGTTCCAGTAACACCCACCCATGCCTCGCCTCATTCAATTTCACTGAAGACAATGAATTCTGACCATTCTATTTCTCTTAAGCCAAATCTACAGTCTCCAGCACCAGACTGCTTCCTATGTCATTTATGGTAGCTGCACCCAGGCATTTAAATGCAAACACATTTATTTTAATGTAAATGTCTTTTTTTGTATAGATTCATTTTTTAAATTGACTCTTTACATGCACATAGGACTTTAGAATTTTTTAAATTATGTAGATATGTAATGTTATCTATAAAATTCCTTTCAAGTTGGTAAAAGGCACATTGCAAACGTGATCATAAAGAATGAGCATTACCATCCTGGCTGGTGTGGCTCAGTGGATTGAGCAACGGCTTGCGAACCAAAGGGTCGCAGGTTTGATTCCCAGTCAGGGACATGTCTGGGTTGTGGGCCAGGTCCCCAGTAGGGGGTGCACAAGAAGCAACCACACATTGATGTTTGTCTACCTCTCTTTCTCCCTCCCTTCCACTCTCTAAAAATAAATAAAATCTAAAAAAAAAAATTAAAAAGAAAGAGTATTACACAAAAATTAACTCAAAGTGATTCCCTAGGACTAAAAGGGATAGAGAAGATGGGCAGTGACTGCTAATGGGCACAGGCTTTCTTTCTGGGGATGATAAAAATATTCTATTCCCTTGGCTGGACAGCTCAGTTGGTTAGAGCATCATCCAGAGAGCCAAGGTTGTGGGTTTGATCTCCAGTCAGGACACATTCAAGAATCAGCCAATGAATGTGTAAATAAGTGGAACAACAAACTGATGTTTCTCTCTCTTCCCTTCTTCTCTCTAAAATCAATAAATAAATTTTAAAAAAATAAAAATTCTAAAATTGTTATTGGTAATGGATACACAACTACACAACCTAGTGAATATACTAAAAACCACTAAATTTTGTATCTTAAGGTGGTGAATTTTATGGTTTGTGAATTATATCTCAATAAAACTGCATTGTTTTAAAAGAAACAAGCAGGTGTCGAGTCTGTTGGGGCCATAACCACTGGTATAAACGCCACCTGGCACAATTCTGGACCTAAAGCTTCATGAAGTAACAGTCTTATAAAATATGGCACGGTTCCGTAGAATCCTATTCTCAGGCACTCACCTCTGAAGGGCTTTATCCCCAATCTCTAGGACCCTGCAGAGAAATCCACTTAGGCCCAGTGCCCGGGTGTTTGAAATCAAAGGCTGCCCCATCTCAGCTGTACATGATCATCTGCGTGGTTCCTGCCATCTCTGTGGATCAAACATGATAATGTTTACTTGTTCAAATGAAGCATTTTTTTAAAAAGATTTTATTTATTTTAAGAGAGAGGGAAAGGGAGGGAGAAGGAAAGGGAGAGAAATGTTTGGTTGCCTCTCACATGCCCTCAACTGGGGACCCAGCCCACAACCCAGGCATGGGCCCTGGCTAGGAACTGAACCAGTGGCCTTCTGGGTCACAGGCCGGCACTCAATCCACTGAGCCACACCGGCCAGGGAAATGATGTATTTTTTAACAAAAATAAATTCTTTGCCACCAAATTTAGCCCTGTCCTAACAAAGTCACCCACCTGAATACCAATTGTTATAAAGTCTGACTCCATTTTTGATGATTGACTACTAACGGCTTTCAAGCACCTCTCCACTCCATCACCTCCTTCCACCCCACATCTAGGAAAGCTAACATGAAAGCCCGCATGCTTTCTCCTTGGAGTTGGCAGGAAGTTCAAACTATGGAAGCCCCAAGCCAGGCAAGGCCACCATCACCCCAGCTCCACTGAGGAATCACAATAAAAGCCCAGACAGCCTCCTTTTCCTGCTCTCTCGGGCTGTTTATGGATTATCTTGAGAAGACTACCCTGCTCTCCCAAGTCGCCTCATTATGTGAATAACCAAATTTTTATCCTCTTGGGGGTGTATGTGTAAAATATGAGAAGAGGGTATATATATATGTATTTGAGACAAGGAGAAAAGAAAGGTAAAGCTTATGTAGCAAAGTGTTAACTTGAGAATCTGGATGCTTTTACAAGTGTTCGTTGAACTATTCCTGCAACTTTTCTGTAAGCATGACACTTTTAAAAATAAAAAGTTGGTCCCACACAAGAAATAAAGGAGTTCATCACCACCAAACCAATATTATAAGAAACATTAAAGGGACTACTTTAAGAAAAAGAAAAAAATAATAAATAATAAAATGGTAGTAACTACATATCCATCAATAATTACTTTAAATGTAAATGGATTGTAAATGGATTAAATACTCCAAAAAACATGGAGGCTTGCTTTGATCAGTGGGGCCTCGTGGGGCCTCATCCCACAAAGTGAAGGGGTGCCAGTTGGATTCCCAATCAGGGCACGTGTTAGGCTGCAGGCCAAGTCCCCAGCTGGGGTGTGTGTGAGAGGTAACTGATGATGTTTCTCTCACACATCAGTGTTTCTCTCCGCCTCCTTCTCCCTCCCTTCCCCTCTCTCTAAAAATACATAAAATATTTTTTTAAATAGCTGGGGTAGTAATGTTCATATCAGACAACATAGACTTTAAAACAAAGGCTATAACTAGAGACAAAAAAGAACATTTCATATACAATAGCCAAGATATGAAAGCGACTTCAGTGCCCATCAACAGATGACTGGATAAAGAGATGTGCTGCACATATACAATGGGGTATTACTTGGCCATAAAACAGAATGAAATCCTACCATTTGCAAAAACATGGCTGGACAGTGAGGTATTAAGCTAAGTGCAATAAGCCACAGAAAGACAAATACCCTATGATTTCACTTACATGTGGAACCTATAAAACAAAATAAACACTCAAAACAGAAACAAACTCACAGATACAGAAAACAAACTGATAGTTTCCAGATGAGCAAGGGATTGAGGGGCTGGGTAAAGAAGGTGAAGGGACTGAGAAGTCCACTCTGGCAGTTATAAGACAGTCATGGCATGTAAAGTACAGCACTGTGAACTCAATTTGTGAAGTCAATATTTTAATAACTATGCATGGTGCCAGGTGGGTACTAGACTTAAATGGGGGATCACTCCGTAAATTATATAAATGACTAACCACTGTGCTGTACACCTTAAACTAATATTGAATGCCAACTGTAACTGAAAAATAAAAAAATAAAAATTAAATTTTAAAAAAGTTAGGTGCAGCCCTGGCTAGCGTGGTTCAGTGGACTGAGTGCCAGCCTGCAAATGGAAAGGTCGCTGGTTGGATTCCCAGTCAGGGCACATGTCTGGGTTGCAAGCCAGGTCCCCAGTCAGGAGCATGCTAGAGGTAACAGATCGATGTACCTCTTCTACATCAATGCATCTCTCCCTCTCTTCCTCCCTCCATTCCCCTCTCTCTAAAAATAAATAAATAAGGGTGAGGATGGGGAAAGAGGTGGTGGAAAAATGACAAAAAAAGAACAAAACAAATACACAGGGAGAAGTTAAGGATAGTATAGGAAACTGAGAAGCCAAAGAACTGATATGTACAACCCATAGACATGAACTAAAAAGGGGTGGGGGGAGGATGTTGGGATGGGGTGCAGGGCAGGGGGGATAAAGGGGAGAAAAAAATTGGACAATGGTAATACCATAATCAATAAAATATACCCGAAAAAAGTATAAGTAAATAAATAAAATATTTTTTCAAAAGTTGGGTGGGAAGGGAGAGAAAAAAAGCAATAGAATGGAGGAAAGCTATTTGTTGCAGGGGAAATAAGCCAAATAAAGGTTTGGTATTGAAAACATTTTCACAGTCCCAAGTACCTAACGACTAAATTTTTAAGTTGGCAAAGAATAAGGGATCTTTCTGGGGTAATGGTAATTTTGAGAAAGGTCTGGGTTGCATTTGTCAAAACACATCCAATTTTTGCCTCAAAATTTTACGAAAGCAATCGTAATGAACTCTAATTGATGTCAAGCAGGGTGAGCTGTTTGAGGGCGGAGCGCGGTGGTATCTGCCATTTATTTTAAATATATCCTCCCAAGTACTTAATGGATGGGTAAAAGGATGGACAGGGGGTAATATATAGAAGATGTTCATAGGTCTCTATAAAGTCGCACAAGAATTTCAACTTTTCTACATGTAAGAAAACTTTTATCATGAACTACTGGGGAAGGAGAAGCTAAGGAAATGAACCGCTAAAATCGAGGAAAAAAGCAAAAAGGTCCCCCAAACAGGTGGAAAATGCGATCCCCATTAGGAACTGCACCAAGACCGGACTTGGTATATATTAGGGCGGGGGCAGAGGGGGGAACAGATGATCTGACACCCGCGGGGCTCAGTGGGAAGCGGCACAGGTGGCCCGCGCCACGGCCCCCCCCCGCCCCCACCGCGCGGCAGAGGAGCGGTAGACTGGGGTCGCCCCAGCGGCGCGGCCAGGACGAGAAAGGCCCGCGCGAAACTGTCCCTGCGGAAAGACCAGCAGATACTAGAGCGGACGGCTGACTTCCGCGAGGAGAGGGACGCAGGCCAAGAGGGGACCGCACAAACCAGAGCAGTATCCTCACCCGGCCGCAGGCGTCCGCCCGCGTAAGGGGCGTCTTCACAGGCGAGGGCAGCCGCGCCCGAGCTCAACCCCGCCCTCCGAGCCGACCGCGCCAACTGTTCGCCCGAAACCCGTCCCCAGCGCGCCGCCCACGACCCACCGGGGCCCGGCGGACACAGACACTCCCCGCAGTGGGAAACTGAGACACCGAAATACATGGGGCGCGGAGAGACTCACCTCGAGCAGGGAGTCAGTGGCGGCGGCCATGTTCGGGTGAGTGCGCGTGCGCGAACCAAAACCAGCCTGTGCGCGTCCCTGGAGCCTCCGCCCCGCCCAGCACGGTGCAGGGCGAACGTTCCGCCTCTTCACCTGTACCCGGGGTCGGGGACCTTCGCTTCCGTCGTCGGGGCCAGGTTGCCCACTCACCTCCGTCCGCCGAGCGCCCAGCCTTCACCTCCTCAGAGCTGGCTTTGACCCCGTTCCCTCTGCCGCCGGGCTCGCGCGTCACCAGGACAGCGCTGTCCGGCGGGCTGGTCTTCCTCCCCCATTTCTAAATATCCACATGGACCCAAGGATACTTTTTTCCTCCTATGGTTTTAATCCGATGCCATCATTATTGTAGGCCCTTATTTTTATTTACGGCGTAATTTGCCAAAATAATTCCATACCATACGTTTTTATTCTGAGAAAAATATGTTAAAATTCAAAGGAATGCACCTTGTTATTATTGGCAGTGTAGTTGTTTACTTAGAAATCAAAACAGAAGCTACACGTTTTATGAATTAGTAATGATTTTAGGTAGAAGATTAACATATAAATCAATGTACGTGTTTTATGGGGAAAAAAATCAATATATAAATGCCAGTATCCCTGGCATGTGTGGCTCAGTGGATTGATCGCGGACTTGCGAACCAGAAGGTTGCCGGTTCAATTCCCTGCCAGGGCAGATGCCTGGGCTGCTAGTCAGGTCGTGCCAGAGGCAACCAACCGATTCTCTCGCACACTGATGTTTCTCTCTGCCTCTTTCTCCCTTCCCCCCTCTCTAAAAATAAATAAATAAAACTTTTAAATATCAGTAATAAGCAGTTCAAATGTTCTTTGAAAAATAAATATTGTCAATTTTATGTATGTGTGTATAAAATAATTCCAGTAAGTAATTTGGATACATAAATTTGGATAAGTAAAAAAAAAAAAAAAAGCAATGAATACCCACACTCCATTACATCCAACGTTAACGTCAACAGTGAGCAACAGAACCCCCAGAGTAGTGCAGGCAGGGTCTGATGCCCAGAGCACCAGTCCAGTATTTCCCAGCACAATGTAAAACAAGGGTGAGAAGACAATTCTCAAAGAATCTCCCTCAATATATATTTTTTGTTATAAAGGGAAAAACATTAACTTTTCAGTGTAGAAACCTGGCAAGTACCACCTTAACCATCACATTTGTTGAACTCCTGTCTAAAATGCATCATCTTAATCTAATCATAAAAACACTTGACAAACCCAAACTAAGAGACAGTCTACAAAATGAGTAGTATTCTGCAAAAGTGTGAAGATCATGAAAGACAAGGAAAGACAACAACAACAAAATCAAGACAATAAAAAATTTTTAAAGGAAAGAAAAGACAAGGGAAGACTGAAGAACTGTCACAGAGTAGAGAAGATTAAGGAGACGTGGCAAATAAATGCAATGTGGGACCCTGGAACAAAAGTACACATCAAGGGAAACAAGATTCAAATAATGTCTGTAGTTCAGTCATTAATATTGAATCAATGGTAATTTCCTAGTTTTGATAATTACATCATGGTTACATAAAATATTAACATTAGGGGAAACTGGTGAAAGGTATACAGGAACTTTCTATTTTTGAAAACTTTCTGTAAAACTAAAATTATTTCTAAAATAAAAAACTCAGGGAGAGAGCTCTAGTCCTATGTTTGTATAAAAATAAGTCCACATAGTAAGCAAAAGATTAAAAGTACTATGATTCAGTTTTCATAAAAACCGTATAGGAAAAGAATTGAGAGGCCAAATGATACCAAATATGGAGAGTTGGTAGCCATTATTTCTTCAAGTGCTTTTTTTTATGTACCTATCTCCTTTCCTGATGCTTTAATGAATACATTTTAGACCTTTTGATACTGTCCCATAGGCCCCTGAAGCCCTGTTCATTATTTTCAGTGTTTTTATTCTACCTCGTGGTTTATGATAGGGGCAAATCACAAACTAATGAGACTGGTTGATAGTTTTGTTCAAGAGCAGTGTCAAAGTCTCCAACTATAATTATGGATCAAGTTCTCCTTTAATTCCACCAGTCTTTGCTTCATTTATTTTGGAACTCTGTTGGTCAGTGCAATCATGTTTAGGATTATTATTTTTTCTTGCTGAATTTGACCTTTTATAATTGTGTGATGTCCTTCCTTATTCCTGGTCATTTTATTTTCTATGAAGTCTACATTGTCTGAAATGTAGACACTTAGGCTTTCTTTGGATTAGTGTTAGCCATGTATTTTTTTCATACTTTAATCTTTTAACCTACCAATATCATTGCATTTGAAGTTGGGTTCTCATAGACACCACAGAGTTGGGTCTTGTTTTTGTTTGATTTTTTAATCTAATCTGACACTTTCTGTTTTTTAATTCATGTATTTAGATCATTGATTTTTGAGGAGGATTTGGGGTTTATTTGCCAAGGTATGTGCTGGGTGTTCTATGTCCCACGTGGCCACATAGGTGTAATCCTGATGATCTTATGTCCCAATAGGCTTCTTTTCTGAGACATAATTTACATACAACAAAATACACAGATTTTTACATTTACAGTTTGATGAGCACATCACTCTTTTTTTTTAAATCCTCACCCGAGGATATTTTTGAAAATAATTTTTTAAGATTTTATTTATTTATTTTTAGAGCAGGGAAGAGAGGGAAAAAGAGAGGGATAGAAATGTTGATACACTGATAGGTTGCCTCTTGCACCTCCATCCTGGCATTCAAACTGACGACCTTTATGTTTACAGGTCCACAGGCCAGCACTCAATCCACTGAGCCCCAACAGACAGGGCCAAGTAAGAAAGAGAAACATTGATGTGAGAAAGAAACAGCAATTGTCTGCCTCATGTACATGCCCTTGCCAGGGATCAAACCACAACCTATGTTTGCGCCCTGACAAAGGATCAAACCGGCAACATTTTGGTGCATGGAACTACACTACAACCAAACGAGCAACACAGCCAGGGCTAGATCATTCACATTTAATGTAATTATTGATAAGGCTGAATTTAGGCCTACCATTTTATTATTTGTTTTCTGTTTGTCCTTTGTTTTTTATTTCTCTGTTCCCCTTTTCCTGCCTTCTCTGGTATTTGAATATTTTATAGCATTCCATCTGAGTTTATCTACTGGCATTTTATCTGTATAGCTTTGTATCATTTTTAGTGGTTCTTCTAGGGATTATATACATAGCTAACTTTTCATATGTCTACATACATTGAAAAACTCTCAGGCAATAGTATAATTTTTGCTTTGAACATTCACACATTTTTTATGAATTTAAGAAGAGCAAAAGTTATAATATTTAGCCAAAAAGTTACATTTATGCTGCTCTTCCTTCATTCCTAAAGTTTCAGTCATCCTTCCGGTATCATTTCCCTCTACCCTGAAGAATTTCCTTTAGCATTTTTTATAGAGCAAGTATACTGGAGAGGAATTCTCTTTCTCTTCATCTGAGATGCCTTTTTTTCCCTTCTTTATTCCTGAGGGATATTGTTGCCAGATATAGAACTTTCATTTGACATGGAGTTTCCTCTGTGGTCCGAGCAGGATTTACCAAGTGCAGTGCACCAAAGTGAGCCTTTTCTGTGAGAATCCTCCCAGATTCAATACTGCACATTGGGAACGTGGTTGGGGCTCCTGTCTTGTCTTTCAGTTTGAAGATCAATGGGTCCCTAGGATTCTCTGACTCCTGTGAGGGGACAGGTGTGGACAAAAACGGGGTTCTATGGAAACCAACTTCACAGGGTGATCTGATCACAAATGCCTAACGGGGCAGGTCATGGTAGGTAGCCACACCCCAGGCTTACAACTTCTTTAGTGAAAGGTTTATCTTCGCCTTACGCAAACCTTGTGCATTGTTTCTGCGCCTTTGAAATGTGTCTTTTCAGAACCCTCTCACCTTCCTGTAATCTCACTTTCCCTCTTTTATTTCGAATCCCTAAAATGTGCTACAAACTGTCATTTCGGCAGACGCAGTTTTTAGTCTGTTGAGATATTGCTTCCAGGCGTATCCTGTTTGGCTCGAATAAAATTTTTTACAAATTCTCTACAGATCTGGAGGTTCTTAGGTCCACACAACATTTGATCTATTCCTCGGGGAAGGGAGTGCTGTATGTAATTATGAGAAGAAAAATGTTCAGGGACCAGGGGTGTCTGTCACCAGCTGTTCTACTCCTCCAGAGGGTGGGAATCTTGCGGGAATGTGGATCGGATCATGAGCAAGGGAGGCCCCTGCCCGGAAACCGGGATCTGGCAGGCGACCCCACTCACTAGCAGCTGGAGGCACCGCCACTCGATTTGCCATGCCCAGCTTTTCGCACCAGCGCGCTGCCTCTCTTCTCACCACCTTCTCCCACTGTTCCCATTAGCCTGGTCTGCAGTGCCCTCTAGCGACATCAGGGGGAAATGACAGCGGGTCCTAGATGTTTAGGTCCCTGAGGACTTCAGGACGGATCCCAGGGTCCTTAAGGTACTCAGGATGGATCCCAAGGCCACCGGGCTCTAAAGTGACCTCACAGGTGAAAGAAAAGTCATCCGCGGGACTCAAACTCGAGCCTGAGTTTGTCGACAAGAGTCTGAGAACCAAGAGCCTGAGAGGGTTGGTTTTTTTTTTTTAATCTCCATAAGTTTTCCTGAAAAGTGGAATGAAAATATATGAAAAACAAAGGACGGTTTAGTTCCTTCTTAATGAACTTAGAATCTTAGTACTTCAGTATAGAGAGGGGCTCTTTCAGTATTGCTAGCAGCAAAAACTATAAATATTCATGATACCGTTGACTAGAAATGGATTTCTCATGGCTACAAAAATCAAGCAAAAATAAGCAGTTGAATCATTTGGCCGTTGGTAGTTTGGACATGACCTTATTTTATTTTTCTTTTGGACATTAACTTTAGAAGTACAAGTTAAAGGAGAAGATATAATACCATGTTCATGAAGATAATTTTCTTCAGCTAATATTTTGGCTTTTCTCACCTTCTGTTGTACCAGTCACCATTTGAGTACATCCTCAGCCAACTCTTCTGTCTCAGTCACCAAAATATCTATGTTTTCTAAATCCTTGCTCATTTCCTTTGGTTCTGCATCTAAATGAGGCATAATTCTAATTGTTTCAAGGTGGGTTTCTAATCTCTCAATAAAAGTCACTGCCAGCTCCAGTGAATGTACCATGTGTCTCTGATAAACAGCTTAAATGGGCAGGCTTTGCTGGCACATGAGTTTCAGCAGTCTTTGCGTGAGGGACTTCTCTTTCAGCACTGCTTCCAAATGATTATTCATGCTTTCCATTGTGCGTTCATTGATTGCTTCTTGCATGTACCTTGACTGGAGATCGAGCCCGCAACCTTGGCATATCAGGACGGCCCTCTAACCAACGGATATACCCAGCCAGGATGATATGACACTCCGGAGCCTGAAAGGAAAAATTAACATCTGCTAAATAGTTTTCTAATCTTAAAAGTTCAGTTTCCATTTGTTGGTTTTTGGGTTGGGTGGTGGTTGTTGTTTTGGTTGATTTCAGCTTGAATATTTGTGATCTGATGTAGCCCAGAGAAGGTCACAAAGCAAGAATTTGATTTCTTAGACATATTTAACATCTCCTGAATGTCAAAGTTACAAAATGGCCCAGCAGTAGACCTTACCTTTGGCGTGGAAGCCTGGTTTCAGGGGTTTGCTGTAGTTAGTGATTCACATTTTGAAGCTATGCGTGGAGCACCCGCCAGCGCCTATAGGGGGCAGGAGAGGACTATTTATCCCGTGACTGAATTTACCTAGGGCCAACCTAGCGATTCTTACTATATACTTTAAAATAATATAATTTTTTCAATTACAGTACTCCTTGACGTACAATATTATATTCATTTCGAGTGTACAGCATAGTGATTAGAAATTTATACAACTTTATCACCCTGGCTGGTGTGTGTCCGTGGCTTGAGCACGGGCCTGTGAACGGAAGGGTCGCTGGTTCCATCCCCGCCAGGGCATATGCCTGGGTCGCAGGCCAAGTACCGTGAAAGGCAACCAATTTCTCTCACACATCGATGTTTCACCCCCTCTTTCCCCCTCCCTTCCCCTCTCTCTAAAAATAAATAACTAAACAAACAAATAAATGAAATAAAAGCAATTTATACAACTTATGAATTGATCACCCTGATAAGTCTAAAGAGTATTTTTTCAATATAAGGAAAAATGAATGGATTAGTTGTCTAGAAATTAACAAGGGATAATTTCTTCATCCAAAGATATGTGAATCTTAAAAAATATTTCATTTATTGGATTTAATTTCTTCAACATTCTATTAACATTTTCATGCCCTAGCTGGTGCAGCTCAGTGGCTAGAACACCACCTGTGAACAGAAAGGTCGCTGGTTCAAGTCCCATCCAGAGTACATGGCTGGGTTGCCGATCAGGTCCCCAGTTGGGGGCATACAAGGGACAACCAATGGATGTTTCTCACATCTGTTTCTCTCCCTCCCTTCCCCTCTCTCTAAAATAAATAAAATCTTTTTAAAAAAGAACATTTTCAAATATTCAGAAACCTGAGTAGAATTCTGTACCCAGACCCGAGATAAGACAATCAACATTTAACAATATGTGCTTTCTCACTGTCCACGTAGCCATTTTGGGTGTATTTTCATGGTAATCAAATGGGATTAAGAGACTATGGATTCAGACACAGTTTCTGCCTCAGATTAGCACAGATTTCTAACTCTGTAACTTAAAACAAAAGGCTTGAACTCTCTAAAATCCACCTTCATTATTTGAACATTGGAGTAATTAGAGGACTGTGAGAGAACTGGATTTGCTAATATAGTATTTTTCTTTTTTTTGCTAATACTGGATTTTTTTCCTGTGCATATCTACTTGTTGATTAACACACCTTTAGAATGCCTCTTTTCACACCTCCCCTATACTGGATTTACTCTGGGCACAGTAAACCCTCAGTGCAAATTCCTTATTGTACCTAAGGGACTTTTAGGAAGAACTGCTAGAAGTGAAATTTCTAAGTGTTAGAGAAAATGATACAAACATTTTATTGTCTTTATGTAATTTTATTTTTGAGAGACAGAGATTTGTTGTTTCATTTATTTATGCACTTATTAGTAGATTCTTTTTCTAAGTTTTTTTTGTTTTTGTTTTTTTTTAGAGAGAGGAGAAAGGTGTGGCTCAGTGGATTTGAGCCCCAGTCTACAAACTGAAAGGTCATAGTTTTCATTCCTGGTCAGGGCACATGCCTGGGTTGAAGGCCTGGTCCATGATTGGAAGTGTGCAAGAGGCGGTTACAATGATTCTCTCATGCATTACAGTCCTGATGTGAGAGAGAATCTTTGATCAGTTGCCTCTTGTACATGCCCTGAACAGGAACTGAACCCATAACCCAGGCATGTGCCCTGACTGGGAATCGAACCAGCAACCTTTTTGTTCACAGGCTGGCGCTCAAACCACTGAGCCACAGCAGCCGGGGTGATGCCAGCATTTCTGCTCTTCCCTCGTGAAGCCAAAACCTCATCTGCCTGTGGACTCTCCTTATTCATATCCTACTTGTGATTGGGTGGTAGGTCCTGCGATCTTCTCTCTATCCTTGTCTCCAAGCAGCAGAGTTCTTATGGTACCTTCCTCTTATGCTCAAGAATTTCGAGGGCACCTAGATCCCTCAGGGCAAAAGTCCACACCACGGCCTGTGAAGGCTAGCCATGTCACCCGCTATTGCCTTTCTGAGCTCACTGTCCACTCCTTTCCCTCTGCCTCATTCAGCTCCAGCCACACTGGTCCTCCCCCTGGTACTCGAACATGTACAATATGATCTCACCTCAGGGCCTTAAAAAAATTTTTTTTAATTGATATTTGAGAGAAGAAGGTGGGGGCAGGGAGAGAGAGAGAATATGTTGTTCCACTTATTTACGCATTCATTGGTTGATTTTTGTATGTGCCCTGACAGGGGATCAAAGTTGCAACCCTAGCATATTGGGTGGACACTCTAACCAGTTGAGCCCCCTGGCCAGGGCCCACTCAGGGCCTTTGCACGAGCCTTCTTGCCTGTAAACGTTTGCACCATATATCTACCTAGCTCATTCCCTCATCTCTTTAGGTCTTACTCATACCTGGCACATACTAGGTGCTTAGTGAGTATTCATTGACTGAAAACTGGTCAATTAAATTGTTGGTCCCAATTTATTGCTGCCTCCTCTGAAGGAGGATTACTCGTCCCCACATGTTGCTAGTGATTTACAAGTTCTCCCTGTAGAAATGGGAAAAAGGTATATATATGTGATATATGTATATATGTGTGAGATATACATATTTGTTTATATTTAATATATATTTACATATTCATTTATAAATATATTTAAAGAAAATGGAAGAATAAACCAAAAATTAATTTTAAAATGTTTTGTGCACAGGTGGTAGAGGAACCATGGAGGAAAAGACAGGAATGGAAAATGAAATTCTCTGAATACATGTTGCCCTATAATTTTGACTGCACCATATAGTTGACTTACAGAATTAAAAATATAAAAGACTTTAGCAATGAGAAATACAGTTTAATCTTCTTATATTAATATTCTTCATTAAAGTTCATTTTTCAATGTTTAGTACAAGAGAAAAGTTAGAAGGAAGTTACCCATGGGCCTCCCTGAAGACGGCCTGTGGGGACTCGAATTGTCCTTATAGCATCCACCCCTTCTGGCAATGTCCCCCACCCTCACCCCCCAGTGCATCACGCTCATGGGTGTCTATGACTGTTGGCATAAGCCACATCCTGGCTCTGGCTCATTGGTGCAGATGTTGGTACCTGCCCTTTTTGGGCCATTCACAGCCCTCTTCCAGGGTACTGTAGTTAGGGACGTGGAAACTGGCAGGTAGGTGCTAGGACCTATCAGTGATAGTGCTAGCTCTGTTTGTGAGCTATTTAAAAAATGGACTAAGCCTGGAGGCTTTAGTTTTCTGACTCCTTGTTTAAAACAACAAACATCTTAAGCATGAGAAGGAGCCAGCATATGTTGAAATGGAAAAGAGCATTTTTTAAAATTTTTATTGATTTTTGGAGACGGTGAGAAAGAGAGAAAAAAATCAATTTGTTACTCCACTTATTTATGTATTCATTGATTGATTCCTGTATGTGCCCTTGATGGGGATGAACACACAATTTTTCAGTTTATGGGACAATGCTCTAGTAATTGACCTATCGGGCCAGGGTGGAAAGAACATTTTGACGGAATAAATAAGAAGCACTAGCCAGGATCTGAGATGGAAAGGATATAACACAATCAAGAAACTGAAGTTCTGGCTGGTTTGGCTCAGTAAATTGAGCAACAGCCTGTGGAGCAGGAGGTCACCAGTTCGATACTTGGTCAGTGCACATTCCTGCATTGTGGGCCAGGTCCCCAATTGGGGCCATGCAAGAGGCAGATGATTGATGTTTCTCTCATACACCAATATTTCTCTCCCTTTCTTTCTGTAAATAAAATCTGTTTTTTAAAGATTTTGTTTATTTTCAGAGAGAGGGGGAGGGAGGTAGAAAGACAGGAAGAGAAATATGAGTGTGTGATTGCTTCTAGCGTGCCCCCTACTGGGGACCTGGCCTACAACCCAGGCATGTTCCCTGACCGGGAATCAAACCAGTAATCCTTTGGTTCACAGGCCGGCACTCAATCCACTGAGCCACACCAGCTAGGGCTCTATAAATAAAATAAGAAAGAAAGAAGGAAAGAAAGAAAGAAAGAAAGAAAGAAAGAAAGAAAGAAAGAAAGAAAGAAAGAAAGAAAGAAAGGAAGGAAGGAAGGAAGGAAGGAAGGAAGGAAGGAAGGAAGGAAGGAAG
>PVJD01013897.1:0-31768 GCA_004026545.1 Mormoops blainvillei | reverse complement strand
ACTCAGCATCTCTAGACAAAGACCAAAGGGCTCTTTCTGCCTTTAGGAAAACTGGATCATGATTCACATGACTCAGGAAAACATTCAGGAAAGAGCAAAACAAAGTTACACTACGGAAGATCTACAAGTAAATATGGAATAATCAAAATTTTAGGTTCCAAAGTCTTAAGATACAGATAACTAAATTGAGAGTCTCTTTAAGCACTGGAAATTATAAATATCCAAAGAGGCAATTTTACTTCTTATCTGAAATTATTTAAAGCTAACACAATTATTCTTTTGCAAGAGCTGGCTGAGTCATCTTACATGGAAACCGTAAGTAAAAATCTAAAGTTGGTGGCTGTTATTATTTTATCTATCAGATGGTTAATATATTTTAAAACACATACCCAAATCCTACTTACCTATGTCTTTGGCCCTTGAAGCTAATGGTCGCCTCCACTGTGTGACAAATTTGTAAGCATCAAGTCGAATTTCAATTATGTTATTCAGTAAGGCCAGAAGTGGTGCTAGGGGAAAAGCTGCCACAAAGATAGTTGTGAATCCAAACTGAAGAACTGGAGGTAAAAAGGAAAAAAGTGTATTGGTTTCCCATGTCTATTTTCAAAAGGATGATAATACGAATGTCTCATTGTTTTAAACCCACATTTTCCCCAACACCGAAGCACAGGGGACGGAAAGATGGGCAGGTAATGGAAAAAGAGGCACTCCTGGCCTGGGAGCAGGGGCATTCTAGAAGCCATGACCGTACCTGGGGTCCAGATCTTGTTTTCTAAATACCATTCTCTAATAAAGGGACCAGGGGTTCTTGGAGAAATGTTTAATTCCAGAGCTAGGTAGGGGAAACATGAGATGAGCCTAGAATACCTCAACAGAAAGTTAGGAAGTGCTTGAAAAAGGATGGGACACATCAGTAGGGCACAGGACACACTTGAAGGAGAGCCTAATGACCAAAGCTGGAACAATTTGTGCAACAAAATGATGGTGTTGGATTATAACCTGAAGACTAAATATCTACATCAATACTGATACAAATATATACTCACCTAAATACATAACTGAATAAAGAACTTAATGGGGGAGAAATGGCCATTCCTCCTTATGGCAGAATTCTACTTAATAAATGTAGAAGTAATGATGAAAATAGAAAATCATCATTGATCAAATATCATGAATGATTGTTGAAGGCAAGAACTGTTAAAGAATGTTACCATGCAGAGAGAAGCATATTTGTATGGTATTAAAGTATTTCCCCACATGATACTTATTAATTACAAAGGAGTTTAAATTAATATTTTACAGTGAAGAAACCTGGTAGACATCATTTTAACCAAGCGATCAAAGTTAATATCATCAGTAACTAACAAGACATACTGACATCACATACTCCTCATATGATATGCTGAAGAGGAGACAAAATCATTTCTGTGGTACTCCTGCCAAAAATGCACAACCTCAGCCTAATCATGAGAATACACCACACAATCTCAAACTGAAGAACCTTCTACAGAACTACAGTCAGGCAAGCTTCCAATGTCAATATCATGATCACATCAAGATTATGAAAGACAAAGACTGAAGAACTGTCCTAGGCTGGAATAAACTAAGGAGATAACAGCATCTAAATGCAATGTTGAATCCTGGATGGATCATGGACAAGAAATAAGATACTGGAAAAACTGGCATATAAATGATACTATACAGAACTTGACTTCCTCTTACATATCTCACTCCACATAATACGCTCAAGATATATCCACATTGTTGCCAATGGCAGGATGTCCTTCTTTTACACAGCTGAATACAATCCACTGAATATACTACTTCTTTATCCACTCATCCATTGATGGATGCTTGGGTTGTTTCCATATCTTGGCTGCTGTGAATAATGCTGCACTAAACATGGAAATTGAATATATATCTTCAATACCCTGTTTTCATTTCCTTTTCAAGAAACATAGAGCTGAAACTTCTATTCACTCAAATACACCATCAAGAGGGAAGTGAAGCCCCCAACGGGGGTAGGATAATTGGTTTACTGCATATATGTCTGACAAAGGACTCATATGCAGAATAAGTCAATAAATTCTATAATTCACTATGAAAAAGGAACAACAAAAATATTGGGTCGAATGGGAATTTACAAAAGAGGATATCCAAATGACCATAAGCATATAAAAAGGTGCTAAGCATCTTTAGTTGCCATGAAATTTCAAATTAAAATCAAGATGACACACTGCTACATATCAACCAGGATGGCTAGAATTTTAAAAAGGATGTCACTAACGAGTTTCAGTCAGTATGTGGAAAAACTGAAGCTCTTCTACTGAGAGTTGGACTGTTTGATACAACTCACTTTTGAAAATGCTGCAAGTGTCTGCTGAACATCAACAAATGTGTATCTATGACCTAGTAACTACACTCCTCTGTAAGTTCCCTTCAGAAATCTGTACATGTACTAACCAAAACACATACACGAAAACATTCACAGCTGTAGTATTTGTAAGAGCCCATGCATGTGTCTAGCAGCAGTCGAATGGGTGGATAAATAATAAAGTGCTCCTCTATTTTCAGGTGCTAGGCGATCAGCAAATGTACAAAATAGTTCATCTACTGTCACTCTGATGCCTGCACTCCCACAGGTAAACTTACCTTTTTTTAACTCCAACTCACCAGAGGCTCTGATTCCTATTAAAATGCATGTATCTAGCACATTAACCTTTAGCCATGCTAAGAAGTACATTTCAGGACATGGGGCAGTTGAGGGATTGGTTGGTGGGGGTTAGGGGGTCCTGGGACGGGCAGAGGAGAAAGCTGAGAGTAACTGGGAGTGGAAATGCAAAAAAAAATATGACCAAAGGAAAGATGGGAGCGGTAATCAAAAACAAACTGTGCCTCTCTCATAATTTTGTTTCAGGCATACATTCTAGGAATACTATACAGCAATGAAAATGAAGTCCCACTACCTGTAATGACATGGAAGGCTCTAATAACATCATATTGAATAAAAAAGGCTACACAAGAGTATGTGTTGTACAATCCATATGCATAGAGATCAAAAGAAGGCAAAATTGATATATGGTGTTAGAAGTCAGGAAAGTGGTTAGGGAGGGTGTTATCCCTGGGAGAGGGGACAAACGGGTCTCTTTGATGCTGGTAATATTCTCTTTCTTGATCTAGCTCACAGGATGACAAACATTTCCTATAAAGAATGAGACAGTAAAAATTTCTGGCTTTTCAGTCTTTGTCAAAACTATTCAACTATGCTGTTGTGGTGCAAAAGCAACTACAGATAACAGGTAAACAAATGAGTGTTTCTGTGTACCAATAAAATATTATTTACAAAAACAGGCAGGGGACTGGATTTGGCCTGAGAGCAGTAGTTTGTCAACCCCTCTCCTACACAGATTGGTTACATTTGTGTGAAAATTCATTGATCTGTACAAGATTTATATACTTTTACCACTATAATATTATATACCATGAATAAATTTTTTAAAATATAACAAAGCAGGAAGTCATTTAAAAAATGACAAAGCAACAAGAATGTAAATAAGCAATTACAATTCACTGAGACCTGTTTCTTGCTGCAGAAATACCACAGATTTGGAGCACTCCGGTTCTAGCCGCATAAAAGCTTTTTTGCAAGCACTTCATATACCCACATTACTTGTTCATTTCCTTTACGGGAGCAGAGTCCATTAAGAGACATCAAAGTGATTATTTCTCTTAACGAATTCTCTTAATAAGTTTTATTATTAATGCCCAAATTGATTTCTTCTCCAAGTTATATTGCTCTGCCATTTCAGAAGTGAAACTCCGGAAACATCAGTAGATACTTAGGACATACGCAATCTAAGAGATATTAAGCATCAATTCTACTACTCCTTTAATTTTCGGATTCCCCAGAAAGAACTGCCTCTTTCAGGAGTAATGCATCTTGCCCATCCCCTCACCCAACTTCCACCCCAGTGTTAGGAAGCTTAAACATCATTTAGAAAAAAAGAGAAACCCTATATGCACTCAAATATTATGCTAAGGGATTTCGTTAGTGTTTCTCCCCTGGGAAAATAATGAGGTAAGATAAAATGTACAGAGGGCACATTATGAGCCAGGCATTGTCCTAAGTCCTTTCCGTGTATTAACCCATTTAATCCACACAAAGACTCTATTATCTCTTTGTTACTCTTATCCCCAGTTTAGAAATGAGGAAATTAAGACAAAGAGAGATTAAGCAATTGCCCAAGGTTTCATAGTTAAAACAGGGTAGGGCTGAGACTTGAATCCAGGTCATCTGTTTGCAGACCCCATGCTCTTAGTTACATGCTACAATAACTAACTTGAGTCTGATTATAGAGAAATCTGGCTTCTTAAATAAAAGTGTAGCCTAGCTTAAACAGTCTTAAGCTTCCTGCCAAACCCCTCCAAGAGAAACGACTGTCCCTGCTATACCCTGTACGCACTCGGACCGCAGCAGCTTTTGACGCTTCATCACCCTCACTCTGTATCTCTGGCTTTCCCCCACGAGGCTGTGCATTCTTTGGGGGCTGGGCCTCCGCCGTGTTCTTCTCATAGCTCTAAGAGCCAAGCATAGTGTCCGCCAGAACATAACATGGCTCGACACATGTCTGAACACATGTCTGCTGAATGAAGCAATTACATCACGAGTGATAACTCCTTTCTCATTGGTTCATCAAGTTTTCCAACTCATTTTTGTTCCCTGGTGACTTATTAAAACAGACAGAACATGATGTCATGGTAAGTTTGATGTGACCGTAGGCATTTTGCACCATTCCTATGGATTGGGCTTCTTAAAGCAAGACACTCACTCTTCTACGTTTAGCTCAAGAATCCCCCCAACACTGATGGCCCCGGGGTGGTACCTGATATATTTTTGGTTGAATGTAGCTAAAGAGCTAGAATTTGCATTTATATTAAACAGGGTAACGGATAAAAGGATAAAGTAGAATATTTCCATACTCATTTCTAAGTATTCATCGAAGAGTCCGTAGGCATTCATCGGCTGGAGGTTGTAGTCCTTTTCCCACTGTGGGAAACTTACTTTCCGTTCAGGCCCATGTTCTTGTCGCACTTTTCTTCTGGTCCACCAATTCTGAATTAGCCTGCACAAGGAGACCAGTTTCTTTAAAAAGAACATGTCACTGTTTGTAATACTTAAGTCATAAGAAGTAGGAGCATTTCAATACAGACTCATAGTTTCAAAAAACTGAGGACAGGATGCCGAGGAAATAAAGCCTTGTATTAGGAAGAAAGTAACAGTGGAGGCTATTGTTCACATGAGTAAACAGAGTGATTGATGAACTTATTTTAATCATTCATGAACCTGTCTCATGTTCAGTGTTGCCTCTGAGGAGTCGATAAAGGACTGAAAACATCTACAACCACCCCTCCTCCCCAGTACAAAAACAGCACCCAGCTATCTGAGAAGAGGAAGATTTGGCCTCGCTGGCTCAATTTAGGAGCTGTGAACAGGTTTATCACATGGACACTGACCTGCATATTCTGACTTGGGGTAGGGGGGTGGCTACACAATCTGCAAACCCACAAAATGCTTCCTCTTTAGGCACACCGAAGCTCACCGCTCCACGACCAGACCTGCTCGCTTTGGGCTTGAGCGCGACAGGGGCTCTGACTCCCAGTAAAATGCATCTCCCCGCAGGGAAGTCAGCACATTAATCCTTAGCAGTGCTTGGGGGGGCATCTTAGGGCATGGAACAGGACTGAGGAAATGGGGGGACAGGACTGTGTGCTGTAGGGGACGAGGTAAAGGTTAAAGGGTTTCCAGATGCAGACATGCCAATCAGAACAAAAACAAATGTGAAATAAAGGGAATATGAGGACGGGAATCAAAGACAAACCCTGTCTGCTTCACAGTTTTGCTCTATGTCCACACTTACTAGAAGGTGAAATATAGTTCTCTCGATGTCCACAGCATCTTGATAAATTAGGGTTTAGACTTTAAAGTAGAATGAAGTGCTTCTGAAGTTTTAATTTTATGGTTTATTTTCTAAAATGTTTTATAGAAAACATAAAACACTTGGAATAAGTGTTCTAAAATTAAATCTAGAAGAGAAAATATAGTAGGGGTTCTGATAGGGAGCTCAGAGATGACTTTTCAAGGCGAACCAAGTTCTAGCTCATTTTTCTGGGTGAATGGTCCTCCCTGGAACCTGGAGTTCTCTACGGAGACGCCAAGCTGACACAGAAATCAGTAGGTGTGGAATTAAAGCAGAAATAGAAGTGTCACTGATTTATGTCCCTTTAACCCTTAATTGACCAGAGCTGAGCAAACACAGCAGAATTCAAGGTTATCCTTACAAAAGCCATGCATGTTTTTGCCGGTTGTCATCAACATAAACTATTATCACCAGGTAATAAAACTTTTTCCTGGTTAAGATATGCTGACTTACAAACACTCTGGTTTCTTTTCTGGATCCCCAAAGTTTTCTCCGTTCCATAAGTTCCTTTTCTGCACAGTCTGAATTTAAGGTAGTTTAAAAAAAATTGCCACTCTTGATTTATCTCAGGGACTGGGCAGCAGAGATCTAGTTAACATGTTATAGACACTTGTGGCACTGGAGCTAAAAGGGCCAAAGACATCACTGAAAGCAGACTCCATGCAAATATCCAATCTTTAGGGGCCCAATCTCCTTCTTAAAAAATATTCACTTTTGTTCATGCAACTTGTACTAAGTCTTCCCAAAGAGCCAACGTTTATTCTTTTCACGAGTGTCTTTGAATACCTGAGTATAAACACTTAGCTCCAGGTACACGCACTGGCTTAGCTGCTGAGTCTGCATGGCTTATCCTACTTGCCACGCCTGGAAAAGCCAATAAGGAGCAATGCTGCCTCTCAGCCGCAGACACGAAGGTACTTACGGGTAGCCAAGTTCCATGAAATTATTCCAGGTCTGCTTTAGCACCATTATAATGCCCATTTGCATACAGAGATCAATAAGGCATCCACTAGGGTGGCACTGCGAGGCAAGCACACACAGAAAGTCAAGAATCAGTGGAAGGGAAGATAGGGAGTCTGGTGTCCAATCTGCACAAAGGTGCCCAAAGGCTGTCTAATGCAGGGCCTTGGGAAACAAGGAATGATGGGAGAATACAGACCTCTTCTAGTCTCCACCGGTTTATCAGCCTCAAGTAGGCACCTGGGTGTCCTGCAAATCTTCAAGACACACAGAAAAACAGACCATTAGCATCCTGACGGTCTAAGCCTTCCGTGACTGTTAGATTAGCACATCTTCCAACAAAAATTACTGGTACAGTTAAGTGGCAGGCCTGAGGGAATTAGGAAACTCTCCAGTGCTGTCATGACTGCAGCTTCTGGAATTCTCCAGGGGATATGCGTCTTCTGGCCTTTCTGCCCGGCTGCCGACCACAGAGGCCAGCTCGCATTCCTTGCTGTGACTCTGAACATTTTCTGCCAAATATCGAGTGCTCTGGCCTGTGTAAGCAGCAGGTCGGACCGAAACACTTTCTGATCTTGTATAACAGTAATGCTGTTTGTTTTTTTTAAATCAAACGATTTGACTAGAATTCCATTCCGAAGTACGTAACACTGAGGTGAGGCTGCTGCATTCATCTCACCAAAACCCAAACCTCCCTGGTTCTTATCTGCTCAGAAATGCCTCCTGCTGTGATGAACTCATGGGCCATGAATGAACGTGGGACCCTTCCCAAATCCTCATAACCGCTGGATTCAGCAGTTACCCAGGCTGGCATTCTGTGTCAGCCCCTTTCCATCGGATGTCCATCCCTTCTGTTTAGTCAGGGATCTGGGGCATGTTGCAGGCCGCCCTGCCCCCCGGGCCACCTGCTCCTACAGGTGTGAGATCTGGGCCCCGACTCAGGTGCAGATGGAGTCCACACGTTTTTAGTGCATCCTTCCAACGTGCAAATAATTTTTTTCCACTTAATGTCAGCAAGAAAATGTGCACAGGTGCTTACTTGTGAGTGAAAACCATTTCCTGAGGTGGGAAGGGAAAAGGAAGGGAGGAGGCTGAGCTATTTGCACACTTCGAATAAATCACCCTACAGGAGGCCTCCTCTGTCGCCCCCGGTCAGTGCCCTCTGAGCGTTCTGCCCCCAGCGCAGCAATGTGGGGAGACTGGGTTCTTACCTTCCGAGGAAGAACGCGATGTAAAACGTGGAGCTGTTCAGATTGACAAACTGAAAAAGAAACATTTTCAGGGTGAAGCTGTTCTCCCACTCCGACTCTGTGCGAGGCTGTTCTGTGGATGAGAAGGAAGCAAGAGTCTGAACGGCTGCCTCAGATGCCCACTCAGCCCCCTCTGTCCTCTCCCCACACGCACAGGCGGGAGCAGAGGCAGGCTAAGGAGGCCGCAGGAGGCCCAGTGACGGCACGAGGCGAAGTGGGCCACCCATGGGATCCTCAAGCTTGCAGACCAACTCCAACGAGGGCTTGGTGGGAAGCGGCTACTGACTTGAGTGGGTAGAATGTACAGTTTGTTCCACTGTTCCACGATGCACAGGGAACTTGGGGCAGCGACAGCCGGGCTGAAGGGGCCTCATTTCCAGTCTTGGCTCCCTGCCAGAGGCTTTCTTTCCCTTTGCTCTTAGTTTCGGCCTGTGAGGGCTCAGGGCCCCTCCCAGCTCCTAATAATTCCCTGGTCTCGACTTTTATTGCTGATGAAATACCAGAGGCTGCGGGGCGAGGGGGAGTCAGACCTCCACCTCAGAGCCCTGAGGTGTTTGACTTCTTTACCTGTCATCCTCTGCCACCATGGTTCATTCTCATGGACAAACACCGAGATATCTTCACCTTTTGATCTTTTCCTATGAGTCACCCTCTGTGTCTCATAACTTCCTAGGCTGCCAATTCTCATCTCCTTATACTTTGACTTCCACAAAGCGAATGCTCTTTGAACATTGTGATAAGAATGAAAACAGGGACCAAGCCTCCAACTGGACATCTCGTGTCAGATGGACTTCCCCGCCCCCAGCAATGCCAAAGGGAACACTTAACGCCACAGCACCATCTGTCTCTCATCCCCTGAGCTTCTAATTCTCATTTACCATTTCGACCTATTCCTTCCTTTTCCACAAACTTACAACTCAAATGCTTCCTGGGAGCATATCAGAGAAGGGAGGGGAGAAGGAAGGAGAACCCGATTTAAAATGGTTTAAATGTCATTTCGGAACAAGGCTACACTGCTGTGGGGGGAAGAAAAGAAAAAGTATTCTTGAAGGGTTTTGGCTTTATTTCAGTCTGCTGCTGAATTCTTGGTTATATAGGAAGGTCTCCTGGGTTGTCAGCTAGCTGGGTGAGTTCCCAGGTGTCCCGCCACAGCTGAACTGGGGCTATATCTCCACTGGCATCTTTGCCAGCCTGGATCACGGTGCCAGTGGGCACAGTCCACCAAGGCACAGTTACATCTTCTGTGGACACAAACCTCTTTCTTTTTGGCGAGGGGTGGTGGTGATGGAAGATTTCAATGGCATTAAAGGAGATGGGCCAAGTGCTTAGCTCTCATCTGGTACATAGAATAAATGGCATCTTGTATTATTATAATTATTATAAATAAAAACACATGATTTTCCCCCTCTGGACAAGTTACATATGGGAATGCGCTAAAACAGGTTATGTGTAGGAAAATGTAATTTCCTCACACTGCATAGAATAAAAATGACTAATATCTCAATAATAAAATTAGGAGGCTTTCTGTAGCTTGAAAAGGTAGAAAATGTACAGTGCATAGCTGGCTACCAGATTGTTCTAGTGCTTTATGGAGTGAGAGAAATATGCTTAGGGACGATTCATCCAGGCGAACGTTATTTTCACAAAGGAAAGTGGTGGTTGGCCTGCCCGCACCCCTGGTGGAAGGCCTCCAGTCTTGCAAGCAACTGACTCTGCTGTGATTTTTATTATACCATGAAAACTGGATATATTTTCAAATAAACTGAAAATGTACAGAGTAGCAAATGAACACTTTTCTAAATGATTCTGGGCATTTTATGCACATGTACTTTTGTGATGCTCTTTTTTTGTGCATGAGAAGAAAACCTCCTTTACATTAGCTCATGATAGATAGGTTTTAAATCTTTAGCTAGAAAAGATTCCCCTAATGATTAGGCATATTTTAAGTCTTGTTGAGGGCAAAGAAATTGCTCTATGCAATTCAAAATAAAGGGAATATTTGTTTTCAGCAGTGTTTCAAAAGCAAATCCTTGAAAAGGTACCTTTCAGACCACAATACTGTGCCATGAAATAAAAAGGGCTCCACTTACCTAAATTGGTCAGAAAAAGTGCAACTCTTTCATAGAGCTGTAAAATAAATTTCATATATTTAACAAATGAACTGTAGATGTTCTAAAATCTGTAATTATAAAGGAGAATAGGTAATCAAGTCACAGGCGAAAATAATTTCATATCCATCCATTGCGCAAACAATAAAAATAATGTGAACAACTGTGTTCTTTCAGGATGAGACAGAAAGCTACAAGGCCCCATTTTACTATTTTTAAAACCTCATTTCGGAGTGAGTGACTCTGTGATGACAGGGCCACCTGGCTGCCACTACTTACTGGCTTGCTAAGTGATGCTGGGTAAGTCAACATTCTGCGGCCTCGGCATCCTCAGGGTGAAACCTCAGAGACTGACTTTAATGGTAAGATTTTGTCACCCTACTGTGTATGGACTGCTGGGCTGTCTAGATTATAGCATTCATAAACACTGACGTGTTCACACATTCCTGGGAACTCCAAAGTGCATGACCCTCTGTTTTTCTGACAGTGCACTGAATGCATCCTTATCTCACCTAGCTATCCGGGGGAGGGCGGGCGCTGAGAGGGGAGGGCAGGAAGGGGGGTGGTGTTTGCATAAATGTATGCAGGTGCTGGAGGGACAAGTCAGGTCAAACCCAGCTCCAGGTGATTCCTCAGAGAGGATATAAATTGAGAAAAAGAACAAGTGCTTTCTCTAAAATGAAAGATGATAAATGAAGAAAAAACTAGTTAAATGGATTTGAACAATATGAACATTAAGATCACATTTAGACTAAAGTAGTGAAAATGCACTGGTTAAAATTCCCTGGCTGGATTATAATTTTACCAGCCAGCAAGCTGCAGGGCTTGGGTGTACTCTCTCACCTCTGCTACAGGTCGCCTTCCTTGTATGTGGTTGAGAATGGGTATCAGACTTGTTGATTTTAAGGCACTTCCTAACTTTTGAATTCTTTATCCAAGATTTCTGACATCTACAGAAATAGGTAAAATATGCAGATAATATGACTCTAAACTTTCAGCAATGATTATGGTTTGCTATGGTAAGATATAATTAATATGACCATAGTATTGAATTTTGCTATTAGAAGTCTCAGACTCTTGGAGTCCAGTGTTCAAAGAGGTTGATGTAATTTTCAATAAGAAATCCTGTGGTATAGATTAGTCATATATTTCAATTTTATCTGAAAAATAAAATGCTGGTAAACAATAAACTAAGACAGATGTTTGAACCAAATGTAGTTTACTATTCCAAGGACTCTCTGTCTTTAAAGTTATTTAATTATTTAATTATCAAGGAAAATTAGGGTCGACTGGTGAGACAACCTTTCTCAAAAACACAGTTATTGATCACCCACTTTATCCTTTATATCCTTCATGCTGGCACGCATTTGTCAAAGTTTCTCACTTTACACACTTGTCCCAAAGGTCTTGGGAGCTGGTGATATGCCAACATTATTTTGATTTAGACACTGAAAAAATGAAATGTAAAAACAAAATAGCACAGGAAATTGAAATACAGTTATTATTAACCTTTGAAAAGTACGTGTATAGGAACAAAGTAGGGACCTGTGAACACTTGATACACATGTTGAAGACACAAGGAGGTGGACAGCGAGGCCTTGAGTGGGATGCAGCAGGAAAGGGCACATAAACAGACAGGCTGATGGTTGACAACGCCTCTCTAGGATGAGTGGCTCCTGGAACAGGTCTGGCTTCTCATTAGGCAGTCGAGATAGAAACCAAGGCTGGTTTGCTCTGATAAGAGCAGTAGAAAAGATAAGTGTCCAAACTGAATGCCACACACTGTGAGTGTTAAAATCTGTAACTGATGGAAAGCTTTCTGATCTTAAGTATATTTCCAAAGAAGCTATGAATACTTCTAATTTGATCTTGCCCACTTGATCAATGTATGTGGGCTTGTTCGGAAGCAAGCCATATTTTCTGGTTTCCTTCTTTTTGGAGCAAGGCACTGTGGTTTTCCCTGTTTACAGTATAATGAAATATCTGATTCACACTGGTATGGCTGAATGAAAAGAATGGTAATAAATTTTAGGCTCCTCTGGGGTTAGAGCCTCTGTTGGCATCTGTTACTTGCAACTGCCATATTGAGATGTTCTTTAGTTACTAATGAAGTGAATGGAGTTGAAACAGCAAGAAAATCCATTCTATTCACTCCATCTTTGAAGTTCTTATTTTTTAAGAAACAAAATAAACTGAAAACTAGTAAGTGCCCCGTAACCAGTCATTAAGGGGCATAATATTTTGTTAGGATCCAGAATACTTTTGTAAAATACTATGAATTTTGTTTTTAAAGTACCCACTAAGTAAGAGTAAATGCACATCACCAAATCTAAAAAATAAGCGTTCTTTATAGGTCTGCTCCTTCAGTTATGACGTGACAACTCTTCCAAAATGTTAAATACAGGTATGTGATCTATAATACATCATTTAAAAATTAGAGGCTTTAATTAACATTAATTCTAAAAACAATTTAGCTCTTAAGATTTCTATATTCAACTAATGAAAAAGTATTAACGATTAATGATTTTTTTTTACCCAAAACCAGTATGGCCAAAATTTTAAGTAGTTGGAAACCATTTATATAGCTATAAAAATCTATATTATTGGGTCATGAAAATATCTTGAGTAATGTCGGAATTCAGTAGTTTATTTAGTTCTGAACTGGTCAAAGCTACATCATAGTCATTAGTCTGTCATCTGTCCCTTATGTGATATTTGCTTAAAGACTTAGTTTAAAAAAAATATTCTGACAAAAATCTGTCAAACTATATTACACACTTGGTTGCCTTCATAATGGAACCCGAAAAGCTTCAGGGCCTAAGATAGGACTGCAAATGTGCAGCTGGGATGGGGATGTCATCGGAGATGGGCAGGGAGGGTAAGGCCATGGGCTCCCGCCCAAAAGGATCCTGGATGACGCTGCTTGGAGAAGTCCTATCTATACTTTTTATTTTCTTTCCTTTTTCCCTTGCTGTGGCTTGTCATTTCCTGTCCTTGTCAATGTTCTTGCCTTGGTAACCTTCTGTTATTCTAGTTTGGTGTTGGCTGAGAAATCAGAACACCAAAGGTATTCACACTGTATCTAAAATAAATGAACATGCACTCTCAGGGCGATCACAGGAATAATAAATGCTGGCTTTGGTGTGTGGACCCTGCATCTTCCATTTGGTGACTCTGACTCCCATCATTAGGTAAAAAAACCCCATAAAATGCCTACTAGTCTAGCACCAGGCACATAGTAGGTGCTTTGTAATGTCCATAACGATACACAGTTTTGACTCTGTATGCTCCATTTTTTTTGGTCTGTCTCATGAAGGAGAGCATGGATACGCGATTTTCAGTTAAATGAAGTGTTACTCTGACAACACTGGCACCTGTTCAAAATACATGAGCAAATGTGTATTTATAACCTCACTGCATGCAGAGAGAAATTTATTTCTTAAGATGTATAAATTACATTTTAATCAGACCTTACAGAAAAGAGATGATAAAAATACAGTAAGCTTGAATAGAGTGCATCCTTCCTGGCTGCAGAATCTTTCACTGTCCTGGCTGTTTGGTTAGCTTCACCGTGAATCCCCGGCCTTCACAACGGGTATTCCACCACTGCCTTTGAGACCAGTGGAGCCACGCAAGGGTGGGGGGTTGCCGAGCACCCACTTTCAATCTCCACTTGACAAGCAGTGAGTTACCCAATCACCATGTCAAAATGATCAGCAACTGCTCATTTCTCATTTTTGAAACTTCAGGATTTTGAAAGTTTTTCTAAAATAATAAATTCCTATGTATTTTAATAATAATAAATTACCCATGTTTCATTAGCTCAGTGATTACTAGTTCACCTAAGAATCATAAATAAACTTCTTCATTACTGTAGGCTGAATGCTCTTAGGAATCACTCAGGCTTTATTGGTTATAGAATTTAAGATTGTTTAAAGAGCTGGAAGTGACAGCCTTAATAGATAAAGCTGTGTTGATAACAGTATTAAATTACGTGGCCTTTAGAAAGCCCTTTTGTAATAATGAGAGCATTTGTCATGGCCCAGATTTAAGATGCAATATGAATGAGGATGTGGGGAGCTATAATGAATTGAACATCTCAAGGCTTAACACTGTGCTTGGCACTTGACATATCTTATCTTATTTATTACCTACCAGGAACCTCTAATGCCAGCATTTTTATGTATAGGTTGGTCTCAAATCTAACGACGTCAGCCATTACCTTTCGTTCTGCAAATCACAGCAACTTACTGAGTGTCTACTATGTGCCGGGCCCTGTTCCAGACATTGGGACATAACACCAGGAATAAAAACAGGCAAGTTTATGTCCCCATGGGCCTCCATTCCAATGGAGAAGACAGCTAATAAACAAAATAAGTGTAAAAAAGATAGCATATGGGATGGTGATAAGTGTTATAGAGAAAAATAAAGCAGGCAAGGAGACAGAAAACTGTCAGATGGCAGAAGTGGGTTGCAATTTTAAACTGAGTGGCCGGGGAAGCCATTAGAAAGTCACATTTGAACAAAGACCCGAAGGAGGTCAGGGACCAGTTGCTATGCAGACCCGGTGGGGAAGAACATTCCAGGCAGAAAGAAGAGTAAGTAAAAAGTTCTAGGTGGGGAACACAGTTGGCACATCCGAGGAACCAAGGTAAGGCCAGCGAGGAGCAGGAGAAGCTGGTGAGCAGGGAGGAGACAAAGCCAGAGAAGTTACTGGGGCCAGGTGGGGACAGGCCCGGAGGCCATATGAAGACGTAAACTTTTATTCCGAGAGGAAAGCCACTTGGCATTGCGAACAGAGGAGTGACGTGAGTTGACATCTAGATAAGAAGCTTGCTCTGTGTACTGTGAGGAGAGCAGACTGAGGACAACAAACATGGAAGCCAGGAGACCCATGAGGAGGGCACAGCCGTAACCCACATGCGAGTCGGGAATGTGTGAAAAGTGACCAAATTCTGGAAGCATTTTGCTGGTGGGAGAAACAACAGAATCAAGGATAATGCCAAGGTTTTTGGCCTCAGCAATTACACTGGGGGAGGCTGAGGGAGGAGCAGATTCTGAAGGAAAGTTGGGGAGTCTGGCTTTGAATGTGTTAGGTGAGGATGGTCAAGTAGGCAGTCAACATATGAGTGTGGGGTTCAAGGGGGACATCTGGACTGAAATACACATTAGGAAAAAGCCTGACATCAACACAAGCAACAGGCACCACCCTGACATGTTCCTTGCAGGGTCCGCTCAAGGAATGCGGTGCATACTGACAACCCTCACATCATTCAGCATCCAGAGAACATGGGGACCAGTGCTGTTGGGCTATGTCAGAGATTCTGAGCTGGGCCTTTAAAATAAATTCTTTTTATAAATTTCCCGAAGAAATATTCAATGTTGTCTTACAGAATAAATAAGAAAACTAAGGTGCAGAGAGGACAAGTGCCTTGCCCGTAAATCTAACACCAGATTTGACTCCAGCCTTCAAAATGCCCGGACCCGAGTGCACCTCAGGCCAGGCACTTCGCTACAGGGCTCTCTGAGGCTGGGGCCCTTTGCACCAGGAGCCAGCTACCGCCCGCAGCCCACGTCCTCCCTCCGCCTGGCTCGTCACCTCGCAGCCCACTCACCACATTCAGCAGCATGATGATGCAGAAGTTGATGCACACAGCGGTCCCTGTGGTTGCAACCTGAGAGTTATTCCTGATTAACGCCCACTTGAAGGCAGCAAAAGTGCTGACGGTCACCACCCGGTAAATGACGATCCCGAACACGGCGGCAATTACCACGCAGATCTGGTAGGAAGACGGAGGAGACCCAGTGAGTACCGTGGGGGCATGTCACAGGAAGAGGGTTCCCACCACCTGGCAAATCCTCTGGTGACCAAAGAAAATAAAGCCACTGTGGTCCTGACTCAGGAAAGCACAACGAAATGCACAGTTTTCATTGTAGTTAACAGTTTCTCTTGTCTGTATGTAAGTGAAGTAAGTCAGAGAAAGACAAATACCATATGACCTGACTCACATGGGGAAGCTAATGAAGAAGATGAACAACAAGCAAAATAGAGACAGATTCACAGATTAGAGGGCAGGCTGACAGTTGGTGGTGGGAGTATGAGGGGCTGGGTGCGGGGAGGGAAGGGATTGAGCAAAAAAGAAAAACGGAAAAAAGAAAAAAAACAGGAAAAAATGCATGTTTGTGTTTTCTTATTCAAACAGAAAAACCACAGTGCTTGAAAACTGATAAGCTCTGTAAGCTGTGGGGTAAGATTTCATTAAGCAGAATATTAGATTGAGCAGATGAGCAAATATTTATTATGGAAATCTTATGATGTCACTCTTCTGTTTAGAACTATTTATCAGCTTCCTTTTACTTAGGATAAAAGCAAAGCCCTTATGATGACCTGCAAGGCTCTTCACAGCCCCACTGAGGACCACTTTCCCTTAACTCGGGGGACTCTGGACCTTCTCTCACTGTTCCCAATGGGCTGCGCACCCTCAATCTTCAAGACAATTACTTTTGCCTAAAATGCTGACGCACCCGTCCCCTTGCCAAACCTATACTTGCGGCCTAGTTAACCGTTACTCAACCTTCACACTCAGCACAAAGCCACTTCATAATTCAAGCTTTTCATGACTCCCCAGAATTTTGAGTTTGTTATATGGCACCCATACCCTTCTTTCAGCATCCTGCTTAAAATTTCTAACAATGTGTCAGTCTGATTATTGTCAGTCTCTCCATCGGGGCAGGGACGGTACCTGTGTGCTCACACGGTTCCTGCAGCCCCTCAGCGTTATCACAGGAGTTCTGCTATTTGTTGCTGAATAAGCCAACTACTTGATAGGTACAGAATCTCTTATTAGTCTGATATAAACACAGATGGAACTGAGGCATCTTTCTCTGAAGATTTCATGGTATAGGAGAAGAAGACAGCCTGTCTTCTAGCTCTATAAAATAATGAGAACTTAAGGTTTCCAAAAGGTATTGTGACTTTTATTAGGTGACTCAGTATGTCTGAGTAGCGTCTTAGCCTACTTAGTTCTCCAAGGCTGGATCTTAGAGCCGGGCCTTTGGAAGGCCTGGGCTGACTGACGGATTTCTTTCTTCATAGGAGCATGCCTCTGCTTTACACAAACCCTATTTTTGGCTTACTATGAGTGATGTGTCCTAAAAGCTGGAGCCTGAACCCTCACCGGAGCTGGCCAAATTATTGTTACATAGTAATAAAAATCAACAAAGAAATAGAAAGCTGTCCACTGGAAAATGGTCTTAATCCTAGAGCTGCTGATGGGAAGACAGGTGAAATCCATGATGAATTTCAGACAAGGGTGGCAGTATGATGGAATGAACGGCTTGCTGGACTTGGAAGTCAGGCCTGAGTCAGCTCCCACCTAACAGTGTGACCTTGGACAAGTAGTTTGTCCTCTCCTTCAGTCTCCTATGTTCCAGGTTCCTCATCGATGTCTATAAATCTTCTTGTGAGAAACAAACCAGGACAGTAACTTTAAATGCACTTCAAGAAGGCACAGCACGACACAGCTGCTTACAAAGCAGTCTCTGTGGAAGGGCGTGGCTCTGAATGTGGGGGAGACTCCTGGGCTCACGGCCTGCCCTTTCATCTCCCCAATTTCTTTCTAGTGAAAGGGGGTGGGGTTGTCCGGATCTGCTGGAAACGTGGCCTTCCCACTCTGCTGACCTAGGATATATATGTACACACTTGCCATTTGAAAAGATGAAAGGAGAATCCTAACTACTCCCTGTGGTTCTAAAATAACATTTCTGAAAAAATTTGCATGTGTTTTGTTCAGTAATTAACAGGGGCAAAGTTGATCACCAAATGACTTCTTTTTAGGAAAAGCTAACAACCCAGCTTTACGTTAGTATTTTCCAAATTGATATAACCATTTGTGAGTCTGAAAATCAATTTTAGGTGGTTATAAAAAAATACTATAATGAAACATTAAAAAAAAAATCAAACTATTTTAACATTTAAAAAAGGCTATAATAAAACATAAAAATCAGTTTATTGCATATTGTAAAGGTGAGCATTTTTCACTTCCTCTATTTAGGTTTATAGAGCCATTTGCAAAGCAAACGCTCGGTCATGACAGAGGATGTGTTTCTTACACGGGCATGGTACAAAAATGTTTGGAAAACACTGCTATCTCATATTTTTAGTTGTTTTCAGCATGGCATAGATCAATGGAAGGACTATCAGAATATAGTAGGGGGTCTGAGCTCTTGGCAGTTTCCTGGCTATTTACTAGCTATCTGGACAAGCCCTATAACCTTTGGAGACTCGGTGGCTCCATCTGTAATACAGGGACAACATCCCTATATTAGCTCACAGAATTGTTGTGAGAATTAAATAATAGAACATGACAAAAATGTTTTGTCAAACTACGCAAATGCCTGACATGATTACTGGTGCTACCGTGCTACAAGTTTGTACTTTATAAAGCAATTAAAAGAGTTTTGTAAAAATGTTTCCAACCATAAAAAATATTCCTGACGCGGAAACGATCAGCCGGCTGCATTTGTCCGCAAATGCTTGATACGGCTCCGGCTTGCCCGAAATGGGGTTCATCCGCTCTTTCTTGGAATACTTGGCTTCAAACTGGGGCCGTATTTCTTCCTAAAAAACAAGCAGGTACATTTTTTTAAGGTCTGAAGAGGGGCACACACAGTAAGAAAAATCATTTACCTCCCAGGAAAACTGAGTCAACAGTTGCCACATTAACCAGTCAATCAATGAGGTGGGCTTGAGACCCGGGTATATATGTTTTGAAACTGGCCACTTGAAGAAAAATCTACAGAATGATGATGTAGAGGCTTATTATCATCAAGGCAATATGGTTTAAACTAACAGTGAAATGTCTGTTCTCTTATGAAACTATGCCTGAAGAAAGAAACTGAGAATGAGAAAAGTGACCACCTGTCCTGTCTCCAGTGGTTTGAAACAACTCATGATATTTTAGTTTCATTACCAGGAATTAATATGAACGTAAGGACAAATCTGAACAACGAAATGTCCAGAATTCATTTTGTGAGTTATGATGGTGAGAGAAGTCAGTGTTCTTCCATCTTTCTTTTGTTTTGCTTTTTATTTAGGCAGCTAAAAACATGGTGTCTCTATTTTTTAATAAGGTCATATAGGGGTCATTCACGTTAACCGTTGATTTTAAATGTTCTTAAGTGGTATTGAAAACAAAGTAAATACCTTTCAAATCCAGCTAAAACCAAAGCTCCCCCAACTCTAAATCAAGCTGAGATTTTATTTCAACTATTTGGGCCCCATCCAATGTGAAAAGCTTCTGAGTAAAAAGCAATTACTAGATTATGAAAAGGTAATCAGCAAGAGGGCGCGCTGAAGTGGTTCCGGTTAATTAAGTACATGTTCTATTTGAGTGTCTTGGAAGAGGAAAGAAAATGAGCGGAAGCACTGGAGAAATGGAGACTGAGTTCATCGAGGCAGAAACACTCAAGACTCGGATGAAGGTCCTGGCAGAAAGGGAAGCAGCGGCTGACAGAAGAGAGGTGGTGACGGACGGGCGCAGCCCGGGCAGCAGGAGGGGAAGCCTGGCTCAGGCTACAGGGTCAGCCCAAGAAGCTGCAGGACGTGCTGGGCTTCACTCGGGGGCCGGTAATGGGGAGCGCCAGGGCCGGGCACAGTTAGAAATAGCTTCTGCCTCCTTTCCTTTCTTTTGGGTGGTTACACTTGGGCATATAAATAGAACAGACCTAGAATCTTCTGCTTCTTTGGGAAACTTTTCATTTATCAGCCTGTGTCATCGAGAGTTGCTGAGTTAATCATCGAGGAACTGAGGCCAGTCACGGAGCCAGACCTGACTTCCTGGGCCTTATGGGCTGAACTGTGTCCCCCATGTGAATTTATATATTCAAGTCCTGACCCCCCAGGACAGCAGAATGTGATTGCTTTTGGAGACAGGGTCTTTGCAGAGGTAATTAAGTTAAAATGAGGTCATTCGGGTAGCCCCTAAACCCACGCGACTAGTGTTCTTATAAGAAGGGGAAATTTAGAGAGAGACACAAAGAGAAGACAGTGAAAAGGCTCAGGGAGTAGATGGGCATCTACAAGCCAAGGACAGCGGCCTGGGACAGACCCTTCCCTCACAGCCCTCAGAAGGAACCAACCCTGCCAATATCTTCATCTCAGACCTCCAGCCTCCAAAACTGTGAGACCATGACTTTCTGTTGTTTAAGCCACCCAGACTGGGTGCCATGATATAGAAGCCCTGGCACACCAATGCCCTGGATTACCCCTGAAGGAGGCATGCGGAAGTCTGGGCACTTTTGCACAGCAAGCTGAGAGGCACAGGTTAGAAGACACATTTCTGCAGTGACTCTCAGACTGAGAACTGGAACCCCACGTGGCTCCTGGGGCCGGCTCCTGCACCAGTGTACGCTGAGTGGAAGGACAGTTCAAGCTCTTGCACAGGGCTGGGAGACAGAAGGCTCCCGACCTACAAGGGATGTGTATCCTAATGGTAACCACATCTTAGACCCCCCTAAAAGTGCCAACAGTGACTTTTAGACTGCTTTTGTCAATGTTACTGTAATAATGCCACGCTGTATAGCTGAAAGAGGAAAATTTAGAAATACCTCTTCCCTTTAGAAATGAAAAAAAGCCCAAAGGTGAAGTAATCTGTCTCAGATGACACAGTTGCTTAGTGCTGATTCAAATCCCCAGGAAAGAACATTTTCCATCTCATTTGAAAGTCGCCGGCATGCACACATGTGACAAACCGCAGAGCAGCTTCAGCCGGGAGGACGTCCCGAACGTGGCCCGGATGCTGCCCGTAAACTCCAGTCACTTGGGCAGTCACTGCAAACCCAGGAATCATTTTCTGGGAAATGCTCACAAAAGCATGATAGAGGCCTTCGCAAAAGAATAGGGACTTCTGAAAATCCCAGTATTATTTTCAGACCTAAAACTGCCCAAATTGTGTTCATGGGCGTGAGGAGAAAAGGCAGCCAGTCATAAGGTGTGATTTAAAGGAAAAACAAAAATACCTCTCAAAATTACCTCCCCCACTACCACCAGGTAGCTTACCACCAGGCTAAAATTCTTATTTATATTTCTAGAATATTCTTTTCAATATATAAAAATATATCTGCATGGAAGGAAAACACCCATTAATACCCATGAACACATCATATACAATAAGTTTATCTGATTTACTGGTACAGCAAGGGGCTTAGGAAATGAGACTTGGGAGGCAAGAGACCATGAAAGAGTGGAAGGAAAGAAGGGTTCGGGCCTGGATTGGCAAGGGCAGTGGGGTCCCTGCGTGGTACTAAGATGCGCATGAGCACCTGAGACTCCTGACAGGACTGGGGCAAGAAGAGAGCAGTAAGACCAGACCCAGGTTAGGAGAGGGCACAGTGCACTGGCCCAGAAGAGGAGCGCGGTGGAGCCAGGAAACGTGCGAAAATGAAGTCTGAAAGATGGAGGTGACTTCTCCTTGACCGTTTCATCTAGAGCTGGCCCTGCATGTAGCCACATCCATCAAGGAGGCCGCCTGAGGAGTAGTTCCTCCAGCATTTCCCACTTCAGGTGATACTTCTGGGTTTGTGCACATCTGGGGCCTGGAGAGCTCCCGAAACATTTCCGTCCTTGAAGTAGTTCTCTTACGAGGTTTGCTTCCCTGTGCCTAGGGTTGTGAAACCAGTACCCTCCTTCTGCTTAAAAGTAAAGAAGTGGATGATACTTAAGAAAAGTAAACAAATCTTACTGCCAATCCTTTGGGTGCTTCTTCATCACAGTAGAATGATTTACTTAGCTATGGAATTTTATTCCACTAAGCAATCAAAATGTCTTTTTTTTTTTAATCTGGTAGTAGTTTTATACTGCTTGGAGTTTTCTGCAAAAACGGATACTGAAAATGCTTTATGAGTAAACCTGACTTCTGTCACAGAGCAAGGAGTGATATCTCAAGGGGATTGTGTATTTCTTGGTGATTTGCTTTTTTAAAAATCCTGAGGTAAAAATACTAACCTCCTCTTCTTCCCAGTCTATCAAATCCCAGTCATAAGCAATTACTGCTCTTCGTCTTTTCCAGAACTCCAGGAAGACTGTTGCTGGAACAAGCATAGAAAGACATGAACATTTTACAATCAATGCTGTTAACTGTGTCACTAAATGACGAAGCCATTGCAAAAAATGACAGCTGTTGGGAAGCATCCTTGAATAGCAGAACTTCCAGTTAAACCTAACAACGTAGGTAGGAATGTTTTCTGAGAATTACTAAACTTGTTTCATGCAAATGAAAAATTAGAGATTTCATTTAGAATTAAATTAAGCTGATCTGCAAGTTGAGGCAGAACAGACTTATTAGAATAACAAAGCTCCCAGGATGTAAGAATACAGAGAACTAGGTTACTAACAGCTCTCTAACTGACAGAGTATGTATTTTTAAAAGTGAGAGGCAGGCAGGGCAGAGGCAAAAATAAAATTTAGCAGTATTTGATTGGCAGTGATTACTTGTCCCCCAAATCCTCCTCACAGCAAATATCTATATAAAATGTATTTTACTATTTCATGGAAGGAAGCTATTTTATTGGAGGAAGAAATCCTACTGCTTCTCTTTGTCTCTGAACCATCTCTTTATTGTTACATTGCAGGCAAATGTGTACAAATTCTTTAAGAACCTTTTCCAACAAGTGCTGACCTCCCCACCCATGGAAATATGGGGGCTATCCTCACCCAGACAAAGTAAGTTTTTACTCAATTATATTTTAAAAATCTACTCAAACAAATCATTGAGCGCTATACAGCGACAGAGAGATGAAAAAAAAAAAATGATCAAGACACAATCTTGCTGCCCTGGAAGCCACAAGCCAAATCAGGGATGCCAGCACACGCACACTCACACACTCACACTTTGGGGACAACCATAACTAAGGGTATCACAGGGACACTGTAGGAGACAGAATTGGTGAGTCCATCTGTGTTGGGTCTCACTGTGTACTAAGACTGACAGAGGCAAAAATATGTCCTATATTTGGAATAAGTTTCATGAGGAAAGGTAAATATCCAAATGTCCATTTCAAAGAAAGAGAATGACTTTTATCTCTCCTGTTCTGCCTTGTTTTCATACCACCTCCTCATTAATGGTGTTCAGACATAGATCATACATGTTTAAAATATGTAACTGGAAAGATAAACTAGGTTAATTGTTAAGAGCTCACTGACATGTGATCTAGACATTCATTCGCTCCTGGGTTTGAAACCTAGTTCGGTCTGAGACGAGCTGTGCTACTACTGTTGACAACTCAATGGACGTTTTTAAATCTCCATGTCCTGCTAAGAGCAAAAGAGATGGTAATATAGGTCTATGATCCCTACCTGCAATGCCAACATTCAAAATGATCTAAAATTTTTAGAATAAACTCATCTTATGGCAAGTTCTGACCTGGGCAGACATCAGGTTGCTAATACTCTGCACTGTCCCTCTAAGTGAGGACATTCATGCACTGATAGCAGCCATAGCAATGTATTTAAATCTGGGGTCCTTCCCAGACCTCCTGGGGTATAACTTAATATATGGTACATATACCGTGTTGCCTTTCTAAAAATCTGAAAAGTTCAGAGTAGTTACAGTTGTTAAGAAATAATCATACCTAATCATACCTTCCTTTTCATACCTAAAATAATCAAGTGCTTAATTCTTTTTTTATATGCTCATCTGAGGATATGTTTTTATTGATTTTAGAGAGAGGGGAAAAGGAAGCAAGAGAGAGAGAGAGAGAGAAAGAGAGAGAGAGAGGCAGATGAGAAACATCGATCGGAGGCCTCTCGTACATGCCCTGACCAGAAACTGAACCTGCGACCTAGGTATGTGCCCTGACCGGGAATTCAACCCATAACATGGTATACAGGACCGCGTTCCTACCAACTGAGCCACCTGGCCAAGTGCTTCATTCTTGAAGAGGGGAATGAAAGTAATAGACATCTTCAGAGGTTACTGTAAGTGCCCACCCTGAGCAGCCATTTTTCACTGGAGTCCTGCTTATGAGTCTTGCTGTGTCAAGATCCCCAAGACCACCTCTGTGCTTGACAGTTCATGAGGGTGACTCATGGTACTCAGCATAGGGTGGTACTCATGGCGAAGATTTATTATAGTGAAAGGGTATAAAGTAAAATCAGCAAAGAAAAAAGGCAAGTCTCATTACTTGACACATGCTCCATTATGGGTTGAATTGTGTCCCCCACCTCCCAAAAGATATGTTGATGTCCTAAGCCCCAACCTCAGAATGTGGCCTTACTTGGAAATAAGGTAACTGAAGATTTACTAGTTAAAATGAGTTCATACTGAGTAGGGTGGGCCCTTAACCAATAGGATTAGTGTCCTTAAAAGAAGACAGCCACGTGAAGACAGAGACACACAGGGAGGATGCAGGTGAAGATGGAAGTGGAGACTGGAGTGATGCATCCACAAGCCAAGGAGCACCAAGGATCACTGGCTGTCACCAGAAGCTAGGAGAGAGGCATGGAACAGACTCCTCCTCAGAGCCATCCAGCCTTGTTGACACCTTGATTTTGGACTTCTACCCTACAGAATTCTGAAAGAGCAAATTTCTGTTGTTTCAAGCCACCCAGTTTGTGGTGTTTTGTTACAGCAGCCCTAGGTAACTCATACGTACTCTATGTCTCTACTGCACTGAACATCCTTCCTTTTCAAAGACTTGGTTCCAATGTCTTGTCTTTTCTGCTTTTCCTTTTTGAATCAGGAAGTTGGCACACGGACCCTCATTGTCCCATTGCAAATAGGACTTAACAGCCTGTATTATAATTACCAACTCTCCCTTACTATACTATGAGGTTTATGAGAGCAGAGATCACATCTTAGTGATTTTTGTATACCAGTGCCAAGTGGCAGTGAGTAAAGAAGTTTCTGCTGAGTAATGAAATCTCAGTCAGTGTACCCTTCAGAAGATGCATGTGACAGTGGACACACTGTGGAATGATTCTGGGTAGGCGTGCCAGATCTGGTTTAAAATCCAGACTCCACCACTTACCAGTTGCTGGGTGATCTGGGAAAAGCTCACTAACCTCTCTGAGCCTCAATATCCTCATCTATAAGATGGGGATAGTAATTTCTTCCTGGTGGGTTATGAGAAATTGATGAGGTATTGTAAGTGACTGAACCTACCTACCCAGTAGGCATTATTTAATAAATGTATACTTTCTCTTTTTCTGAACATAGAATCACCATTTTTGTTAGACATATAAATAGGATTATAAAAGATAAAAATAGCT
Organism: Mormoops blainvillei; assembly: GCA_004026545.1. Lineage (NCBI taxonomy): Eukaryota > Metazoa > Chordata > Mammalia > Chiroptera > Mormoopidae > Mormoops > Mormoops blainvillei. Next base: position 6,204 of record PVJD01013897.1, on the reverse strand, counting down.
CTAATATCTTTTTTAAAATGACGTGTCAATGTGGGTTCATCGAGTACAAGAAATGTACCCCTCTGGTGGGGGACATTCATAAGCGGGGAGACAATGCAGGGGATACATGTAGGGACAGGGGTACATGGGATTTCTCGATTTTCTTACAAAACTAATTCCGTTCTAAAACATAAAGTCTATTTTTTAAAAAGATAAAAATAGTATAAATATCTAGAAATAAAAGGCCAATTATTATAAAATTTATTTTCAAAAAATGAGACATATTTCATTCACAAGTTACTGATAGGACCATATAAAGAATCTCTGAATTTGTATCATAGTCTTGTTATTGATCAGGGGGCTCTAAGAACCTTGATCTGTTTGTTTACAAGGGAGAATTTAATTTTGGGCAACGATGAAAGTGGGGAAAAAACAGAGGAGGGAGAGAAAAAACCAGAAATGAAGAAAAACCAGAAAATGTCTGCTTTCCGACAAGTCTCCGCCAACATCCAGTTCCCTAATGACCTTTTTTTTTTTTTTTTTTGCGCCTAGGAAGAAAAGCTAATTTGGGCCGTAATTGCTTTGTCCCTTGAATCTTTCTGAACAAAAATGAGCACTGAGGAGAGAGCCACACTGTGGTTCCAGCCCAGGGCCCAAGGCTCACAGTATACCTCCAGGGTCCCCAGGAAGCTCGGCTATCACAGGTGTGTGGACATGAACAAAGGGAGTGGAGTTCTAACCCCATACTAAGGCCCTCCCCGGTTGCTACAGATGGGTCCCAAACAGAGACTTATTTTTTTCTCTGGTGACCACACTAAGCAAAATGCAACAAAACAAACCCATGAACCCATTTCTTCTGAGGTCTTGTAAACCACTTACATCTGTTCTCAACATCTCCATATCTAGCAATTTCTCAAAAATAAAGTTTGTTTTCTTAAATGTTGCAACTTGTGAGTCATAGAGGATAACCCTGATACCATTACACTGGTCTCCATTAGGTCTGACATACTTTTATAGAACATCAGCATTGCAAAGCAGTATAGTGGGGCTCAAAATGAGCGTTAAGAGTCCTTTATCTTAAAGTTCAGACCCCTAAGCAGAAACAGGGTTGCAAACAGCATCTGATCCTAGGATTAGAGTGTAGGAGCTGAGACTTGCCAGTTTAACTCTTGGTTTTGACACTTTCTAGCTACTGCCTCAGTTTCCTCATCTATCACATGGTGGTAATAACAGCACTAATACCTTCTTCAAAGCTTGCTATAAAAATAAACTGAGATGATACTGGACAATGTTTAACACAGTTCCAGCACACAGTAAGCCCTCAGTTAGTGTATGCTATTATTATAACATTGTTACTGGCTACTCCAGATTTCTGCAAAAGGCATAGCCCTATCTACAAAGAAACACTTGGGCCCTGGTTGGTGTGGCTCAGTGGATCGAGTGTCAGCCTGCAAACCAAAGGGTTGAGGTGTCCAAAGTCCTATTTCGGCCTTCAGGTTATAGGTCCGGTTTGATTCCCCAGTCAGGGTACATGCCTGGGTTGCCGGCCAGGTCCCCAGTAGGCGGAGGGCGCGAGAGGCAACCATACATTGATGTTTCTCTCCCTCTCCCGCCCCCCCCCTTCCCTTCTTTCTAAAAGTAAAATAAATAAAATCTTAAAAAAAAAAAAAGGCAAAGAAACACTTGGGGTAAATCATTCTTTTTCTCATTCTTTTCCTGGGAACAATATAAGATTTAAGCAGTAAGTTGTCAACTAAAACAAAGCAATTCAGAGGATAAATTATTCTAGGCTTGCATTGCCTGGAGTGAACCTAAAATGTTCCCTTGTGCCCAAAGGTTATTACAAAACATCTGTCAGAGTCTTACTGAGCACCCTCCAAGGTACAAGAACTGTCAAATATCCAATCCACCTACTTGCAACCTCAGAAGCTTCTCAACTCCATGCTACATGCAGACACCACCAATCAATCAGTTGAGGTTGGCAGGGATAAAATAAAAGCTATTTATTATGCCCAGCATTAAGACATTCCAGCTTGCAAGGAAGGGATGCAATCCCCTCTGTGACAGTGGTACTGGGTGAGGGGTAGAGGAGATGAAAGCCTCTGGCTTATAGGCAAATGCCACTGTACCAGAACTTTACTCCTATATATAATCTCGGAGGGAAAACTATGGGAGAAGAAAACATTGTATCAGTCAAAGTATATCTAAAATGGGTGAAATATTAAAGCGGGTAAGGGAGTTTTGTATATTAATTCTTCCAGAATACAATTCTCTCTGCAGAAGCATTAACAAATTACACGGTAGACCAGCAGCCCAAAGCTGAGGTTCCCGACGAGGTGACAGGAATAGGTTATCGGTCTGCGAGAGGTAACCATCCCTGGAGCCCTTGGCTAGGCTGAGGTGCTTCGGGCAGTCTCATCCAAGGTCCTGAGAAGGCGCCTTCACGTGTTTCAGGACATTGTGCAAATACTATCTTTTTCGATGTGTGCTATGACTTGAAAATGTTTGAGAACCACTGGCTTAAGAAATAAATATATTTTAAAAAGTTTCCTCACTTGTAATTGTGGCAAAGTGTAAGCACTGGATGGCTTACTACACTTCCTGGTCACAGTTACCGATACTGACATGGTCTAGAAAAACCAAATGCACATTCATGATCTGAGAGCTCAGTCCAGTAACCAAAACTCTGTTAATGATTAGCTTCCTTTGTTTTCAAGGGACAGAGATGAACAGATAGTGAGGGTTTTCCGCAAGGCCCACCAAGGGAGGCAGGAATTGCATGGGAACTAAGGACCAGGCTTCTTCAGAGACAGGGTCTGGGAGCCAGCAGCTTGAGAGACCTTAGTGACAAGGGACCCCAGTCTTCATCTTCATGCTGATACCCCACCAATAGCATAGCTTGGCTATACTTTCTCTTTGCTTCTCTTTGGGGGATTGTCCCACGTTTTCCCCCAATTGTCTACGAGTTGTCTTCTACACCCAGTATTTTGTATCTTTCCCACTATTTCTTTGTTTCTGCTTGTTTGTAGGTTCTGATTTCACATTAACTTCAGCTTTCTCGTAATTCTTCCCGGTCCCTACTTCTACCTGGTTATCAGTCTCAATCTCTCCCTCCCTCACACCTTCTCTATATCTTTCCGTCAGTTGCTACTGCCAATTCCTTGTCTCTGTCCACATTTTCCAATCCACATTCTTAAAAATGCAAAACCTCAGGTCTTGTCATAGGTCATTCACCAACCTGTGGTTTGACTGATCTTGGGTCCAATACCCATTGTCTGAAAGGGGCTGGAGTCACAGAAATCAAAATATATCCCTTTAACAGAGTTGTGATGTGTGGGACAATTTTCTTTTGATGATCTCTAGGTAGGTCAGCCTCCTCAAGGGAACAATGTTTTGCCCTACCTGGTGTGGCTCAGTGGATTGAGTGCTGGACTGCAAAGCGAAGGGTTGCAGGTTTGATTCTCAGGGCACATGGCTGGGTTGCAGGCCAGGCCCCCAGTAGGGGGCACGTGAGAGACAACCACACATTAATGTTTCTATCCCTTTCTCCTTCCCTTCCCCTCTTTCTAAAAATAAATAAATAAAATCATAAAAAAAAAGAGAACAACGTTTTATATTTCCAGTTGTCAAAAACGCATTTAAACACATTTATCTCAAAAACAAATCCTTTTGGTAATTTCCTTTCTTTTCTTTTTTCCATCCACCCCATCCATCCATCCTTCCATCCATCCACCAAATACAAATCTTTCTGTCTTTAGAGGAAATGCATGAGGTCTCCGGTAACAATAATGGTCCTTGAGGACCATGAGCCTCTAGGGAAACATAAATTATATACACCCATCATTATAACTTCGCTCAAAATGATATAAGCCAAATGCTAAGAAAGTTCAAAGAAGAAAGACATCTTCTAGCTGGAGCAGATGACATTTTAGCTGGGCCTTGAGAAATGGGGAAGATTCTGATGTTCATCCCACACCGAAGGAACGCCATGAGCCTAAGCCTCGAGTTAGTACAGTTCAGTAACACCAGAATTCAGATTGGTGTTTTAAATTCTAGATTAAAAACATACATAATCGCTGAAAAATTTTCATATCAAACTGAAATGATGTAAAAACTTTGTCCCTCGTCACTGTTCATACTCACCCTCCCACGAATTCTCCTCTCCAAAGGTTACCGGCGTTCACTGTTCACTGTGAATTGGTCCAGACTCTTTTCTATACCATTAAATCACAGCTTCATAATTAGTTGACTAAGAAGATAACCCATTAAAATAAAACCAATTTTACAAGAAGCGGGTTAAGTAATTTTTCAAGTGAAACTCACATCACACCTTGTGACTATGGGGCTGTTCGCCTGAACTTATATAGAAGGGCTCGATTCAGCCTCTTGCATAGCTCGTGTTTATAGGGGGGCGTTTTGACCAGAACTGGAAGAAAGTCAGAGGTGGGTACTCATACAACAGCCTGATGAAAATATCCCATTCACCACAGAAAGTCCTGTATATACTGAGCTGGGTATTCAGATCTTACCATACCTTCCAATGTACCATAAGCTTTATTTTTTTCTCCAACCCAAGGTAAATTTTACTCTAATAACGGAATGCTGATAAAAATTGTTGAAGGTTTAAGAAAAGGGAAATTAGCTATGTTTCTCTTCTATAGCATCACTTTTTAAATAAGCCAAATGAATTAGTTATCAGCTTGTGTCTAATAGAACAGGGAACTGAACTGACTCGAGCATCTTCCTTTCACACTCGAAGTCAGATTTCTAAAGGAACATGTCACAGAGCGCATGAGGGAAACCCAAGTTATGTGGGTATTGCACACTTACCCCAGACTGCCATGAAAACAGCAAAGAAGACGGTGGCTCCGTTGTCAAAAAGGTGGGTGACCTGGGAACATGATGAGTCATAGTTTAACTTCTAACATGCCAGATTCCAATTCACAGTTTTTTTCAAGTTCTATAAAAATAGATGTGATGATACAATAAATTTTGCAGGGTTTCTTTGGAAGGTATTCCTTTTGGATCATAATCAAGAAGAGAATTCCTCTAACTGTGAAGTAGTTTGGATATGGAAGAGGGAATTTGTTCCCTTGATGTGGGTATCAGCTAGTTGCATGTTTACCAGCAGCTCCAACAGTGCTACTGAGAATTTCCTTTGGTGTGCTATAAAAAACTATTATATGTTCACATATGCATATGGATATATTTAAAACCAGGTAGGTATTATTGCTGCTGCTTTAAAGGCTTCTGATTTCTCAAGCACTGTTTTTAATGCCTCATTTATTCACTTTGAAAACGTCACTATTGTGTTTGTATAGTTTTGAGTGAACACTTTCTAGGCTGCCTTCTGGGTTTCAGCATTATAAAGAAGAGAGAGCAGCCATTAACATAATCTACTTTCACCTGTATTAAATCCTTGGGTAATCACTATATTTACCTACTACGCATAACACAGAGACAGCTAGCAAATGCTTTGTTGTTAGAATAATATATTCTATCGCAAACACCACAGCAGAAGGCAAAAATTATCTTGTTTCACAACTGCCAAGCTCATTTCTGCCTCCAGGGTAAATCAAATCAATATCGTGCCAAATTGAAATGATGACAGATACGTTCATAAAGCATAACTTTTTGGGGGTGCTTTATAGCTCACTATAAAGCATACTTTACTGCCCCTCGGAGAATGTACCAAGCATAAACAGATCTTTTCCTGCTGTATCAGAGTGTGCAGTACTTCAAAATTTTCCAACAGTTTATGCTTTCTCTCTTTTTTTGAACTTAGGAGAGAAGGTAACATTCAAACATCTAATGTGAGACAAAAGTCTAAAGCCGATTTATTTCATATGCCGGGGGAGTGTTAAGCAGCACACTGGGCGCTCAGCATCCAATCACGCCTGACGGTTCCAGGGGCTTGTGGTTGGTGTGTGCTCTCCATGGGGTATCCAGGGGAGTCAGTAGGAGTTGTTGCCGGCACCACCAGGGTAGATTCTGGAGTGGATTGTGATTTTCATTACTGTGGGTTGCTCAGAGCACCTTTCCTTCCTTCTCCAGGTTACAGATCTCTCATGCAGGTCACCAGGGGGCACAGCTTATATAGAACCACTCCGAGACCTTCCCTGGGATTGGTATGACAACATTTGGAGGGAGACATTTTTCTGCTGTAGCCACCAATTTGAGAACACGTGAATCAGGAGTGTGGTGAGTTAACAGGGACCTTCGTAG
>PVJD01013896.1:0-31765 GCA_004026545.1 Mormoops blainvillei | reverse complement strand
GCTCATGACACAATTTTGTACTTTGAAAATTCTGTTCTATTTCATTAAAAAATGCTGATTGAGATTGACTGACTAGATTTCACAGCCACGAATGAGTGGAGACAAAGTTTAAAAATACCACTCCACAAATATAGAAAGCAGCTGGGTATATAATGCTACTGACTCCAGGTCACAGAAAGCAGGAGCGGGCGGTCAGAGCTCCCCGCTCCCAGCAGGGGCCTTGAGCACACGGCTACAGCTAAGAGCCTCTACTGCCCGGGGACAGGTCATCGCAGAAAGTCTTTCGTCCCGTCCGCTGCCACAGGAGAAGGGATTCCCTCAGGACCTCCTGTGCTAGGAAGTCAACGGGGCTTAAGAATCCAGTGTGGGGCTAACATAACTATGCCTAAGATTTTGAGAGACCGTACCATCTCCTGTAACTTCAGGGTTTGGATGGGGACCTAGGACCCAGCACAGAACCTTACCTCTATGGTCAAGGCTGGAAGCCACACATGGAAGCTTCTTGTGCTCTTTGTAGCTTGAGCTGGGGGTATGGTAATTTGCTGTAGATTTCATAGCCAGTCGAAGCTGAGCAACCAGTTTATTGAACCTTTCTGTGCCTCAGTCTCCTCACAGGTAAAATGGGAGAATAGTAGTAACTACCTTGCAGAGCTGCAGTGAGGACTAAATAATGGCTATACTTGAAATATCAGCCGAGTCTGGCAGGCGGCGAGCACACAGTGAGTGGCGGCTGATGCTGACAGTGATTATCACTCCAGGCAGCATGCCGGCGGCTCAGCTTAGCTGCCCCAGTCAGTGGTGTTTTCTGAGCTCACCATGCTCAGAAGAGGCTGCAGCAGAGGCACTTCTAGGTGTGCTTAAATGGAGGCTCAGCTCACAGTCCATCTTTTTGCTCACTCATTCTTTTCTAATACAAATAGAATGGTAAATCAGGTAAATAAACCACTACCACTGACCAGTCTCTTTTGTGCACCAGGCCTTTGCCCCCCTGTACCCTTCGCCAGGGAAGCCCTTTTCTCCCAGCTCTTCACATGGCTAAGCTTTTCACACAGGGCCCAGTTCACATGTTACCACCTGTAGCCATGCATGCACATTCATTTCTGCCCGCCCACCTTACTGGCTGTGTTGGCACTGGGTTTGCCCCTTTAAAGCCCTTACCACACGTTCTCTTCCTCCCCTTCTTTCTCATTTGCTCTCTCTTTTCTCTGCTTACTGTCTTCGTCCCCAACTAGACTGTAAGCTACTGAAGCAAGAACCACATGTGCATAGTTTGCCATTCGCTCTCAAATAATGCGTGTTGAATGAGTGAGCAATTTCAAAGACATCCATTCTCAGAGTGATTCTGAAGAAATGGAGTCCTTAGGCTCAATAAATAGCCTTTAAAAAAAGAAATCACAAGTTCATTGTTACCACGTCACTTAATTTAATTCTGGCCTTTTATCTAAGTAGAAAACAATGTTTCTACACTTGGGACTGTTTGGTGGGCTTTGCATCACTAGTGTGTGTGGACAGTTCCTGATGTCACTACTGCCCTGAGTTCTCAGGGCAGCTAACCACCCAGAGCCAGGATGAGGCCCGAGAATCGGCAGTGTCAGAAAACAGAGCCCATCCCAATCCGCTGGATCGACAGATTGCTCCCAATGTGCAAGGGAGGGTATTGTTCAAGAAGCAAATTGCTCAGTTTGACAAATTTGAACTTGGACGTGACTGGTATCTTTAGCATGATGTAGATATGGTGTGTATAGGATTCCAGATGTGACCTGAAAGTTGGGAACTAGCATGAGAAAAGAAAAGTAAAAAGCAAACCTCTTCCAGTAAGACAGGTAAACCAAGTCGGATGGAATTTTCAAGTGTGCGTAAGAAATTACTATCCGTCAGCTTAATGATCTTTAAGCCTTTTTTGCTTTCCTTGTTCCTTATCCAGCGGTTTGCCTGTGTGAGCAAGCACAGAGCAGGACATTTGCTTTAGAGTTTTATAAATGGTTAGAAGGTGAAAGTTTTTGGAGTAAAGTTTAGAAATTTCTTTTAATCTAGAAACAGCTTTGAAAGGTTAAAAAAAGAAAAGATAAACTAAACTAAAATAAAAATACCACTTTCCCACAAATAAAAACATGTTTTAGGCCTATTTGGGATTTTTCCCTTTTATTTAAATTTGGAACAAATGAGGAAAAGCCCATATTTCTGCTATTCGAGCTTGTCTTTCTCCTTTAACAGCTGCCTCTTTTCCAAACCCCATTTAGTATAATCTGAACCACGGGCTTAGGAGCCAACTATTGAGATTCTATAAACCCTAGGCAGGCCGGCCCTGAAATTCATCAGACCCTTACTTCATTGCGACTCCTTAGACCTTTTAAGAACAAGGACTACACAAGGATGAATTTCTGCTTGCAGAGAAAACAGAAAAGTAATGGTCAATCCCTTAAAAAAATCCAATCGAAAGTAAGTATGCGGAGCACTTGGATACTTCCCTTTTCTACATCCACGAGACGAGGGACTTGGCCTAGAAGACTGTAAACTCCCCCGAGGTCTACATCCCCAAGGTCTCATATAAGAGCCCATTAAAATCCCCTTATAGAATTCGTAGTAGACAGCACACTATTAGGCAGGGTTAACAGGCTGCTGTTTATCTGAAGAAACATCTGTTACATACCTGATCTTGGGGATCAATCATCAAAGGCCATCGTCTCCCTTGAGTGACCAAAATTCCATTTTCTGTTGATATCATGTCACGGGGCAGCCCATCCGTGTTCCACTGCCGTATTTTGTAGGGATCACCAAGAATGTTGATGAGACTGAAGGAAGGATTGATTGGGATTCCCAGAAGCTGACAGTCCTGGATCCAACACTCTATCAGCTGCGGGAGGGGGAAAGCTTACTTGTCTAGAACGGGGACACTCAGGAAGGAGGACACACAGAAAATGTCGGGCTAGCAGTAAGTCCTGCCAGGTTCCACAGGCATCCTGGCCTCAGAGAATGGGGCATAAGAGGTGGGCTAAAATCAGGAGGCCTGGGTCCTAGAACTAATACTATTAATGAGTTGTGGCTTCGGACATGTCACCACCCTGTCTGGACCTCAGTTTTCTCATGTGTAAATGGCAAGGATTGTCACAGTAGTCTTCAATGAGGGGTGTATGGCCCTTCTGGGGAGAATGTGGAAGCATTTGGAGAAGTTGGGGTTATCACAATGACCATGGGAGCCACTAGCAATTAGGAGATGGGGAGAGGGGTGTTAGCATGTCACCCCCTTCAACAAGTGGTAGAGTCATGCACCACAGAGAACTGTCTGTCCCCTACGGCACCACTGGCACCACTGTCTGCATGGCACCAGGTGACTCCTGAGCTCCTGTACAGTCTGTGAGTTCTGTACCAACTAGGTTTTGTAACACAAAGAAGAGGGTGAAACATTTTTAGGAAGGCCTTTCATTAAAATGGGTTGAAAATCACTCCAGATAATTTAGAGTCCTGCTCCTTCCCATTGCCTAGCCTTTGAAGCAGTCCCACCAGTTCAGAACTCGTCATCCTGGCTGACTTTAGATGCCACATCTGATCATAATAGTAGGGGACGCCCTGACCCTTCTTCTTCCCCCAGGTTCTTATGCTGTGTAAGTAAGTGATGAATGAATTTCCAAGGGGAGAGAGGAAAGGGAGGACTGTGGTAAGGAAAGATTAGCTGTAGACCATCACTGGCTGATGGGAGTGGTGAAGGACTGTGGAGGTATGAATGAATTTTCATGGTGGAGAACCTCCACAGTGAATAGTCTCCATCTAAACTAGAAAAATAACCCCTCTCCTCCTTCCCCTGCCCGCACAGTTTCAGCGGCTGCACACCACTCCTTAGAGAAAGCAAGTTTACTCACCAACTGCCTATACTGGGCTGTGAAGGCTCCATAATAAGCCACACAGGCTGCTGCTATGAACACGTTGCCGATGATGTTTGATATCTCCTCACTGAACTTCTGGATGGTTTCTTCCCATCGAGCTTGCTCATCTCCTAAAGCAGCTGTCAGTTTCCCAGCACGCACCAGACGTGCCTTTGTCAGGGCCATGGTCTTTGCTATAAAATTTTAAGAAAATCAGGCTATGTTATTTAATATTTTCCCAAAATATAAGATGTTTATTCACCTGCTTCTGTTTATAGCGGGATTAGCATTATTTAATTACTCTGGCCAAAGATAGCACTCTCTCTGTGCCCCTGTGGTATTTATTTTCTGAATCAAATTCATGTGTTCCTTTGTGTTACAATGCAACATGGCCCAGCCAGCTGTTTTCATATATAGGAGTTGAATATATACAACGTTCCAGTTTTTCTAATTTTGTACTGGAAGGCACTTAATGCAACAGTCTAATGGAAATATGTTCTATATCTTGAATGAAAGCTGAGCTACGACTGACTGCCTTAAAACTCTTTCCACTTTTGAAAATTGGGCATTTCCTGACCAAAGTACATTTTAGGGGTTGCTTACCCAGACTTTCTTTCTCATTCACACTTTTGTCATATTCATCTTGTAAGGCGTGTATTTGATCTTCCACTTGTTTTAGTAATGCTCGCTTTTCTTTTAGAGTAGCCATAGTAACATCAAGTTCAGCCTAATAAAAGTATATATTTATTAATAGGCCTCCAAAAAGAAGGTCAGATTTGCTCGTTTATAGTACATTTTTTAAAAAAGTAGGATTTTTTTTCTGTTTCATGTCCTCAAAGATTTTGATATAATATAAGAAGTTAAAACAAATATAAAATCAAATAAACTAAGAACAGAAGCAAACCGATTAAAACAAAACAAAAACAAAGCCCAACAAAATAAATCACAGAAGGAGTAGAGAAACAGATTTACCAAGCATTTGGGGTGAATTAGTTGCTACATTGGATTATCAACTTTAAATGATGAAACAAATGAAATATTCATGCGATAGTGAAAACTGATCTTTCCTAACTAGCTCTCTGGAGCAGGGCTGTGCAAACTATGGCCTGCAGGCCAGCTCAAGCCTGCTGCTTGGTTTTGTGTGGTTTGTGAGCTAGTGGTTGGGAAAAAAAATCAAAAGGACAATATTTCATTACACATGATAATTGCATAAAATTCAAGTTCCAGTGTCCATAAATAAAGTTATACTGGAACACAGCTATGCTTATTCATGTATGAATTGCTGATGGTTGTTTTTATGCTGCAAGGGCAGACTTGAGTAACTGCAACAGAGACCTCATAGCCAGCAAAGCTGAAAATACTTATTATCTGCATCTTTATAGAAAAAGCTTGCCAACCCCTGCTCTACAGCCACAGTTCTTTCAGTAAGCTGTTCCACTAAATGACCATTCTCTGTTCTGCTTAGGATCTCACTCCCAACTTCAGATTGAGCCGGGGTTTTTTGGTTTTTGTTTTTAAAGATTTTATTTATTTATTTTTAGAGAGAGGGGAAGGGAGGGAGGAAGAGAGGGAGAGAAACATCAGTGTGTGGTTGCCTCTCACACGCCCCCTACTAGGTACCTGGCCTGCAACCCAGGCATGTGCCCTGGCTGGGAATTGAACTGGTGACCCTTTGGTTTGCAGAATAGCACTCAAGTCACTGAGCCCCACCAGCCAGGGCTGAGCTGGTTTTTATAACCTCAGATGGCACCATCAAGAGTGGGAGTATTTAGAAAGTGGAAACATAGAGCACCAGGTCCTGGAGCTGAGAGGAACCTCAAAGATACTACAGGCAATGTGAATATGCTAAGAACTCATTCTCCTCTTATTCTGGAAGAGGGCTGATTTTAGAGGTCATTTCTGAAAAAATCATCCTTGCCAGCTTTTTTTTTTTTAAAGAAAAACTGATTTCCAAGAGCACTGATACTATCTATATTGTAAAGGGTCACGGTGGCATGATAAAGGGAGCTTGAATGATGGATGATCCTGGCCTTTAATTCTATAACATATCACAACACAGATAACACACCTGGGCAGCACGGAGTTTTTGTCTCTTCGGCTCGACTTCTTTGAGTACCCGAGAGTACAGATCCATCGCTCTTACCCACATGCACATGGATTTACACGCTTTGGACACTTTCTCTACTTTTTCAGGCACAAAATCAGGGTTATTAATATACTTTTGAAGCTTTGCCAGTATTTGAGGCTTTATGTTTTCCTTATCATATTCTAAAAGTCTTCTTAGAAAGTTAGAATCACCAAGAAGTTGCTTAGCTGTTTGCCAATCAGGCCTGAAAGAGAGACATGGTAAGTTAGTAGCACCATAATAAAGTAATATGAAAACAAAAGAAATGTATTACTTTGAGAACACTAAGATATTATGCTAATAAGTGGGTAGTTTTAATCTTTATACTATAATCCCAGCAATTGGAAGTTATGCACACCACAATTTATAGGCAGACAGGTAATTGGATGACTAATGTCTCACTACCCAGTTTTGACAGAGAATTATAAAACCATGGAGTTTTAGAAATGTAAGGCATTATAGAAATAATAATTTTATTTTTAAAATACCCCAGGCACTCACTTTTTAACCTTGATTTTCTTAGCTTAGATTATTAAAATCTCCTGCCAGGACACTACAATCACCTGCTAACTGATTTTCTGTCTCTCAGTTACCCTCACCTCCTGTGAACTTTTGCCAAACTGGTCTTTCTCACATGAAAATCCAATTATGTTGAAAATGTTCAATGGTTCTCAGTCCGCAGAGGCCAGAGCTCTCCGTCTGCGCTCTGCAGAGCCCCCGGGCCCCGCCGGGGGGCGGGCCAGAGGGCGGTAGAGAAGCCTGGGGTGGGGGCGCTCTGGGCCCTCTTCCCCTGCTGCGATCAGTTTTACATAAAATGGTTTCCTATAAAAATAATTTTTATCGGGAAAAACAGATTGTATTGCTAAAGAAAGTTTGAAAACTATATATCTCCAAGAGTCTCCAAGATGAAATCTGAACTGCTTAGGTTTTTCTTGATGTAACCGCTGCCCTCCTGCCCACCCCACCCCATCCCATCCCATGAGCATCGAAGGTCCCTGGGCTCTCTCCACAGCCCCACTCCCCATCTCTCAAAAAAAAACACAAAAACCCACTCACATCTCCCTGGAGCACTCTTATCTCAGATTCCTAATACTAAACAACCTTCTCATGTCTTGAAATTAATATTTTTCATGTCTGTCTCCCCAGTAGACTGTATGTGCCTTATAGGGAAGAACTTTATACCTGCTGTCATCTAGCACAAAACAGATGTTCAAAGAAAAAATGCTCGTTGAATCAATTTGTTGAATGACTGACCAAATCAATGAGAGGGTAGAGAAGAGAATGAAAATGGAGAAAAACAGCAAAGAAATTTCATCAGGTGTTTTGGCAATAGGTGATTCTGAATTACCCACTTGGCGTTCAAGAGAATGGAAATTGCTTCCATAACAGTCATGACCAGATCTGGGGGCTTTGTGAAAACTCTGATTTCAGATATATCTGCTTTATCTAAGGAATCCAGTGCTTTATTGGCAGCATCAAGTGCAGGCAGAGCTTCTTCAAGGTCTCTTTGAGCATCATCAGCTATTGCTTGGGTTTCTTCAGCTTTCACTTTCGCCACTGCTTCATCTTCTTGCACAACGCTACGGACCTAACCATTGAAACATGACTGCTTAAGTGGTCTCAATATTTTAATTTCAATACTTAAAAACAAAGCCAGTAATAATGAGTCATATTTGCCCCCTTGGATTAAACCAATAATAAAAAAAGGATTAGCTCTACTGAATTTTATCCTCTCCTGTGTCTATCTCATGCTATGTTGATACAATAATGGAGAAGAAGTTATTGGAATAAACAGTCCCTTCTGGGAGAAGAATAGGTACTTTATATTTGTAGGTTATAGTTTTCTTGCAGCTCTTATCTGTACCACTCTTTGGGTTCACTCATTTTCAGGGAAAGCATCAAGACTGATTTATGGAAGGGAGATTGTTTACAACTTGAAGATATTGCTAACTCTATCAGTTATTTTAAAGACATATAAAATTTAAAAATTCCATCATTTGTCTTTGTATATAAGTGATCAGTTGGTGACCTAAGCTTTCTCACCCACGATGCCAGGTTAGTCAGTGTACCTGATCAGCATTCTCTTGATCCACTGCCAATTTGTCCATTAGGGCTTCAACATCTTGTGATTTTGTTAAAAGGACAGGTTCTAAAGCCGAAAGATCTAATTTCATTTTATCTACTAGTACGTTTGTTTCTAGTAGCTTGGTAAGACCATTCTTCACCCGCTCACGTGCCTAGATGACAATGAAAATATTTATTATAATGAGTATTATAAACTATAAGTTTACTGGCATACCTTACTCATGTAGTAGAATTTTACATCTGCAGAATTTGTATATAAGTATATAATACTTAAAATTGTAAGTGTAAAGAAACCTTCAGGTAACAAACAGAACTCTAGGAAATGGCAGTGACATTCACTACAGTAGGTCTAGATCCATGCCACCTGGCCACTCACTGAGGACCCACATTGTGTTGTTTTATTTTCTGTGGTAGCTTGGTAACATATTGAATTAATAAGGGACAAGTTCAGATAGAAATTCCTGGAGGTCACAGTTGTGAGAGCTGTGATGGGAGAAAAATCCTGAGATGTCTTAAACTAAATTACAGCAGACTGGAGGGAGGGAGGAAGAGACAAGGAAAGTTAATCAGTTAGTGGCCATGGATCTCAACTAACAAAAGATTGCTCATATTTCTGAATGTCGGTTGAAACTTTTCATCCACATCTATGTGGCTATTTCAGCAGTTATCTAGCTGGCCACCAGGCACCAGCATATCTTGCTTATGCATGAACATTCTGGGCTGTGGTCTACAACCTATCCAAAAAGCAACAAATACTTCTTGATGTACAGCTCACCTATCCCAGAGCTCTCCCAGCTTTACTTTCCCCAACCCCCTTACCTATAGCCAACGTAAATCCTTTCAAAATAACTTACATCTTTCCTCCTCAAACTCCTTGTATGGAAAGAGCCCCGTAAACCCCAGGACAGTGGACATACTGTTTCCTCTACCCAGCCTGGCGGCTGGTGGCTTAGATTACTTGTTCCAGGACTTGGTCCTTTTTCTGGCTAGCACGTGGCTCAGTAAACCCTTTCTTTCAAGACAACTTTCAGCCTTGAAAGTTTTTTTAAACACTTGTTTCCTCAGGATGGTCAGCCGGGCTGAGAACTAACTCCCAGTGGAAGAGTGTACTTCAGTTTGGTTGCTGGGTCTAAACTCTACTTCCCAGTGGTTGGCAACTTGTAACTAGGATCACAGAGGTAGTATCTTGTAGAGAAGGCACATAGGACTAACACTTTTGAAGGTGAGTCAGACAGCTTGATTCAAACTGTCAGGTTTCAAAAATATCTGTCAAAATGTTTTACATTTTCCAGGTTAAAATCCACTGAAAAATATTTAAAATATATAAATGCTAAATGCTTCCATTTTCATTGTGTTAAAAACTTTAGGTCATATGAATAGCCTGATGATGATGATGATGATGATGATGATGATGGTGGTGGAGGTGGCAGCCCCTATTTTCCAAGTATCTCATATGCATCAGATCATATACCAAGTACCTCACAGTCTTATTTAAATTCCACAAGAATCTAAGAGGTAGATATAGATATTTTTAACCTGATTTTCTACTAAGAGAGAATTTATAAAATGTGCTGAAGGTTGTGTAGGAAGAAAGAGGCAGAGCAGAGGTTGTACGTCGTCTGCCTGACACTGAGGCCTTCGCTCTTGATGGGAAAAATAGGCTCATTAGACTACCGAAACCCCATCTCTGTTGCTTAACAAAAGTTTTCCTTCTTATTAAGCACAGCAGAGATGACTAGTTTTCTGCTTAACATCAGGATGGAGAGGGCTTCAGCAGGTAAGGTGGCACATAGATCTTCCACTCATTCTGGCAAAAGTTTTGAGTTCAAGCAATAAAAAAGTCTTTTTAAAAAAATTGCTAATATTAAACTTACTGACACCAACTGCTTCCTTTTCTCACTGAGCATAGTCAAGTAGAGATTGATGAGCTCCAAGTACGAGGTGGGCGTGGTATAGTACCGTCTCCGGAGCTCTGAGTAATAGCGTTCTGCCATGTTGGAGACACTTAGGTGAACATTCACACACATGAGGGAAAGCTTTTCCTTCAGTTCATCATTTCCAGTATCAACATTTGAGAAAAATGTCTTTGATACAGAGAGAAGGGCTTCTCTGGGCCACTGTAAATAAAGAAACAATTTGTTTGTTTCTTGAAATAAAGAAAATCTGTTGCTCATTTCCATAATGTGCAATTTTGTAAATAAGAAAAATGTACATCTTTGGAACTTTTCCTTACCTTATCCCCCCTTTCACCTAGTTAACTCCTACTCATGTCTATGATGTTTAAGGAACTGAATGGCTGTGTTCATTAGAGGGGGCCTGGGCCTGCATTTGCTGTCCTTGGCAGTGTCTGGTACATAGAAATTGTTCAATAATTATTTGTTGATTAATGAATAAATGACTTAGGTGTCTCTTAGATAATTCCATGAATAAAATCATATATATTACAAGGATCTCATGTGCTTACTCTTCTATTATGCCATTTGGACCACAGATCCATTATTATTATAATTATTGTCCTGTTCATACCAACTCTCGTTTCTCCCTTGTTTCTTTGAGCTCATCTGAACCTTAGTCAAATGCACCTTACTGTTTACGCCATGCCTGTGACTGTGCAGCTGAGCATGGCTGGAGAAAAACACAACCATGCTGACTGGCCTCACTTTAAATTCATGGCAACTAGCTGGAGCGGGCTCGCAGTGCAGCCCACAGGTCCTTCTGCCTGTTCTAATGCATCCCTAATGTACTCTACTAAGTGAGCATATCACACCCTGTACTACTTTCTCAGGCTGTTAACACTTTCTCTTTCCTCTTCGTTCTCAGCTGATGATCTTGAGTCCCAGATCTCTAATGAAAACCTACCTTCAGTGAGCTCCCGCCCCCAAATCTTCCTATCTACCTGCTTCTGTGCTCATACGCTCCGCCCTTCTTCCTGTCGCTCTGGGCTAAGTTGTGTATGCTTCCTGCCCAGGTCAGCCCCTTCAGTGCCGACTTGATTCCATCCCTTCTTGTCTACTCAAAGGCACTGGTCCAACAATGCTTAACTCTGTCTGCTGCACCATCAATATATTTATTTTTTCTGGATCATTTCCATCAGCACACACACGTGCTCTTTGTGTTTCTCACTCACAAAGACTTTTCTCTTCACCACACATACCCATCTAGCTGTTACCTGCCTCCTGTTGTTCCTTTGGGGCAAAACTTCTTAAAATAGTTGGCAGTAGCCCCCCCTTATCTGTGGGAGATACTTTCCAAGGCCCCTTTGGATGTCCATAACTGTGAATAGTACTGGACTCTATATATACTATGTTTTTTTCTTACACATACATACATTTTCACTTAGAGGAAGTGCTTTAATGGCTTCTCTTTGAAATATCCAAACTGCCAACTTTACTGCTTTTTGTGCTTTGGGGCCATTATTAAGTAAAATAAGGGTTACTTGAATATAAGCACTGTGATACCTTGACAGTGGATCTGATAAGTGACTAACAGGTGGGAAGCATATAGAGCAAGGATTTTCTGGACAAAGGGATGATTATGATTCATATCCTGGGAAGGACAGAGCAGGATGGTGGGAGATTTCATCATGCTACTCAGAATAGCATGCAATTTAAAACTTACAAATTATTTACTACTGGAATTTTCCATCATATATTTTTGGACTAAAGTTGACCGTAGATAACTGTGGAGGATGACAAGTGACACTGTGGGTGAGGGGGCACTATTGTACTCATTGTCTCTGATACTACTTCTCTCTTCTCTGTTGAGCCTTACCTCCACTGAAACAGCTCTTGTCAAGATCACTGCTAACTTCTATGTTGCTAAATTCAATACTCTCCTCTTTGTTTAAGAATTCTGTTTTGTCTTTGTTTATTTTCATTGTTACCCCTTCCATATGAGTCAATTCCTAGAGGACTTTAAAGCTAATGCAACTTCACTCTTACAAAATCAAGCAAGTACAACTTCTCGAAGAAATATTGTGAGAAGTCACCAACCTGGACAAACCAGTCGATGGTGCAGCAGTTCACAAGAGATGGGAACATCCGGCATCGGGACCGGAAGGCCTCCCCAACAGGGCTCATGCAGAGAACAATGTGCAGCTTCTGACGGATTCTGCTAATAAAGTATTGAAACACCTGACCAAAAAAAAAAAAAAGATAATTTTCCAACTTGAAATAATGATGAAGCAACAATAAAAATGTTTGGCTATTGCATCTGAGTCTACCAATATAAATGAAAAAAACATTAGTGAAGTGTGTGAATTATTTTGTTTAACATCCATTCCAACCCCTTTCCCTCATGCAGGCTAAAAATGACATTTTGCAGACTCCTTTGTGCCTAAGGTTCTGGATGTGATGAAGATCCTTCTCACCAGTGTGCTTTTCGGGTGACCCCTTGAATAAGTGGAGAAAAGTAGTCATACAAGGTTTTGCTCTGGGGTAGAGGACCATTGGGGGAGAGAGAGAGCATGCAGGGCAATAATTTTTGCAGGTGCAGAGTCTGAAAGAAGTGGCGTGGACCTGGAGCCACTATCTCTGGATGCGGCTCCTGTTGGAGGAGGTCATTGAGAGGATGTGCTGCTGGTTCACCCACGAGCTGGATCTATTCCCTTGTCCTTAGATTGTATGTTCTGCCCACTGTTCCCACTGTGGGAGCCATTTCAAGAACAAAGTCTTGAGAGAACAACATGTTGTTGAGGCCATCTGGACAATATACATGACTGAACTCTATATAAACTTTTAAGATTCTGGTGGGCCGGCGTGGAGATTTACTCATCTTGTAGATGCCCAGGATGAAAGCCTTGTATGTAAGCTCCCTTGCTTATTAAACCTGCTACCTACCAATCTGGTGCGGTCTGCCTCTTTCTTCTGCCTATCCTTGCTCTCTGTGTACAGGGGGCCAATTTCAGATTTCCTCCAGGGAACTCCAACGTTGCGAACCAACAGCTCCTATTTCAGCTGCTTCCCGATGGGGTGAAGGGTGCATGGCTTTGGAGCTGAAGCTGCAGCTGGGTGGTTTAGGGCTTCCTGGCTCAGCAGGAATAGTGCGGCAGAAGCAGCACCTTCCTTGTCCATGGACTTCTACTGTGCATTTCACATCCATTCCAAGGAATTCAGCCTGAAGTCCCTTTATTTGGCCTTCCCAATGATTGTATACCTTGACCAAAGCCATTTCTGCTTGCATTAGCTGAAGTCGACCCTGCTGTTTGTACCTATAAGCCCTGACCCAGCGGTAGAGGAACTTTTCATGAAAGGACACAGAAAACATGAGAAAGAATGACCATAAAGTTAAAGAAGGTATGGAAAGAAAAAAAAAGTGGGGTGAACAAACAGCAGCATATGGAATCCAGAGCAGTGTTGGAGAAATGAAATGGACAGCAGCTGTGATGGGAGCAGAGGCGGATTTAACGGGGGGCGCATGGGTGCGTGCCCTGGGCCCCGACTTCCGAAGGGCCCCGCAAAACTCCAACTTTATACTTTTTTCCAATGACACCAAGTTTGGTTTCATATGTGCAATTTTAATTACGTACAAGTTTACAATCGGCAGTAAAACCTGATAGTATGTTTAAATATTTTCTTCTGTGCCCGGGGCCTCAACCAACCTTAATCCGCCTCTGGTTGAGAGACACAGACAGAGACAGAGACAGAGACAGAGAGAGAGAGGGAAAGAGAGAGAGAATCTGAATATGCATTTCTGTTTTAGTTGTGCCATAACCTTGCTGATAAGCAAGGGAGTCAAAAGTACTGGACTCCTCAGGCAGAGCACTGAGAACATGTGAAATAAATTTGTGTTTAAAGAAGGATAAGAGAATCTGTCCAGTTTGTACAAGACTATGACCTCCATGGGGATAGTAGGGTTTCTACTTTCCATATACTTATCTGGGAGTCTGATGAACCAACGCTTTGAATGCAGGAAATAAAATATCAAGAATTACAAAGGAAATCAATTATACTGAAAAAGAAATTCTATCCACAGACTCCTTAAGGAGATTTGTGGACCACTTTTAAAAAGGCTAAAACAACAACTTGTTGTTTTATAAAGCCATGTAACCATTCTCACATGTCCTACCTCATCCCTGTTGCCCTCGGAAATTCCGGCTTCTTTTGCTTTTGGTCTGGTGGCTGCTAAAACCTGCTCCAGTTCATCCTTTTCAAATAAATTAGGCACTTCACCTGAGTTCAAGATGTTATTTATGTCTTCTAGGAACTCTTCTACTACAATCTGTAGAAGAAAGCAGAATGATCATTATAACTAATTCAGCCTTTACCCTCTTCTACCGCCCTTGCCCCCTTTCTGTCTTGTAATCACTATACTGTTGCCTGTGTCTATGAGTTTTCTCCTTGCTTAATCCCTTCACCTTTCCCACCCAGCCTTTCACTCCCTTCCCTTTTGACAGCTGTCAGTCTGTTGTCTGTATTTATGAGTCTGTTTCTATATTGTTGTTAGTTTCTTTTTGTTCATTAAATTCCACATAGTGAAATCCCATGGTAACTTCTTTATCTGACTGGTTTATTTCACTTAGCATAATACTCTCCAGGTCCATCCATGCTGTCACGAAAGGTGAGATTTCCCTCTTTTTTATGGTTGAGTAGTATTCCATTGTGTAAAGGTACCACAGCTTTTTATTCACTTACCTACCGATGGGCACTTGGGATACTTCCAAATCTTGGCTATTGTAAATAACACTGCAACGAACAGGGGGTGTGTGTATATTCTTTTGAATTACTGTTTTGGGTTTCTTTGGATATATTCCCAGAAGTGGAATCACTGGGTCAAAAGGCAGTTCCGTTTTTATTTTTTTGAGGGAACTCCATACTGTTTTCTGTAGTGGCTGCACCAATCTGCATTTCCACCAACGGTGCATTAGAGTTCCCTTTTCTCCACATCCTCACCAGCACTTGTTGTTTGTTGATTTATTGATGATAGCCATTCTGACAGGTGTGAGGTGATATCTCATTGTGGTTTTAATTTGTAGTTCTCTGATGATTAGTGTTAATTCTTTATAGGTGTTCAGTAAAATTCACCAGTGAAGCCATCTAGTCCTGGGCTTTTCTTCAATGGGAGATTTTTGATCACTGTTTCCCTCTCTCTACTAGTAATTTTTCTGTTCAGATTTTCTATTTGTTCCTGATTCAGTCTCAGTAGGTTGTATGCTTCGAAGAATTTTCCATTTCTATACGTTGTCCAGTTGTTGGTGTATAGTTGTTCATATTAGCTTCTTGTGAATCTTTGTATTTCTGTTGTATCAGTTTTAATGTCTTTTGCTTATAATTTTCTTTTAAAAATATGTATGTATGTATGCATGTATGCCTGTGTGTATTTATTTTAGGGAGAGAGGAAGGGAGGGAGAAAGAGTGGGAGAGAAACATCAATGTGAGGGAGAAACATTGATTGTTTGCCTGTTGTAAGCACCTTGATGGGGGACCAGCCTGCGTCCTGGGCATGTATTCTGACTGAGAATCGGCCCGGCAACTTTTTGCTTTGTGGGATGATGCCCAACCAACTGAGCCACACTGGTCAGGGCTCACTTACAATTTTCTTTATCTGAGTCCTCTTTTTTTCTTGGTTAGTGTAGCTAAAGATTTGTTAATCTTTTCAGAAAATCAACTCTTAGCTTGGTTAATCTCTTCTATTGTTTTCCTGCTCTCTATTTTATTTTTACTCTAATCTATTATTTTCATTCTTCTGCTAACTTTGGCCTCAGTTCTTCTTCTTCTAGTTCCTTGAAGTGTAGAGTTAGGTTGTTTATTTGAGATATTTCCTATTTCTTAATATGTGTTTATTGCTATAAACACATTTTGCTGCATCCCATAAATTTGCTATATTTTATTTCGACTTTTGTTTGCCTCTAGATACTGTTTATTTTTAAATACATTTTATTGATTATGCTATTACAGTTGTCCCAGTTTTTACCCCTTTATCCCCCTCACCTGGTATCCCCATTCCCTCCAGAAATTCCCCCATTAGTTCATGTCCATGGGTCATGCATATTAAGTGCTTTGGCTGCACCATTTCCTATACTGTTCTTAACATCCCCCTGTCTATTTTTTACCTACCAATTTGTATTTCTTAATCCCTGCATCTTTTCTTCCATTCTCCCCCTTCCCTCTCCCAGCTGATAACCCTCCAAATGATCTCCATATCTATGATTCTGTTCTTGTTCTGTTTGCTTAATTTTTTTAGATTCAGTTGTTGACAGTTGTGAATTTATTGTCATTTTAATATTCATAGTTTTGATCTTTTTATGATATAATTCCCTTTAACATTTCATATAATAAGGGCTTGGTGATGAGGAACTCCTTTAGTTTTACCTTCTCTGGGAAGCACTTTTTCTGCCCTTAAATTCTAAATGATAGCTTTGCTGGATAGAGTAATCTAGGCTGTAGCTCCTTGCTTTTCATCACTTTTAATACTTCTTGCTAGTCCCTTCTTGTCTGTAAAGTTTCTTTTGAGAAATCACCTAACCCCTTTGTAGGTAACTCTCTGTTTTTCTCTTGATGCTTTTAAGAGTCTCTCTTTATCTTTAACTTTTGACATTTTAATTATGATGTGTTTTGGCGTGGTCCTCTTTGGGTTCAACTTGTTTGGATTCTCTGTGCTTCCTGGACTTGCATGTCTATTTCCTTCACCAAATTAGGGAAGTTTTCTTTCATCGCTTTTTCAAATAACTTCAATTTCTTGCTCTTCTTCTTCTCCTGCTGGGATCCCTATTATTCGAGTGTTGGTACATTTGGAGATGTCCCAGAGGTTCCTTATATTATCCTCTTTTTTTGAATTCTTTTTTCTTCTTGCAGTTCTGATTGTTTTCTTCCTTATGTTCCAAATAATTGATTTGATTCTTGGCTTCATCCCCACCACTTTTGGTTCCCTGTAGATTTTCCCTTATTTCACTTAATGTAACTTCATTTTTGCCTAAGTCTTTTTTAGGCTGTTCAAGTACCCAGTGAGTTCCTGGAGCATCCTAATACCATTGTTTTGAACTCTTCATCTAATAGGTTGCTCATCTCCATTTCATTTAGTTCTTTTTCTGGAGTTTTGTTCTGTTCTTTCATTTGGATCATATTTCTTTCTCTCCTTAATTTGGCAGCCTCCCTCTGTTTGTTTCTGCGTATTAAGTAGAGCCACTTTGACCCCCTGTCTTAGTATCGTGGTCTATTGTGGAAAAGAGCACCTGTAAGTTATACAGGGTGGAGCCTTAAGTAATCACCAGGGTGGGGCAACCCATGTCACTGCTTTGTGGTTCTGTGTGGTGGAGGGTTTGGAAAGAGGACAATGCTACTGCGTGACCTCTGAAAATTTGCCCGGGAGGAAGCTGTCTCCTGGCACTCACCCATTTGCTAGTCACTTCACTTTCTCCCCTTATGGCACTGGTGTCCTTCCAGGTGTTGCCCTGGTGCTGAGTCCCAGAAGGGGTGGGTCTGCATCAGTCCTAAGACTGATGCAAGCCCTTTAAGAGGAGTCTCCTGGGAATCCTGCAGTTTCTTCGGTTACCCCAACACCCACTGGATTTTAGCTAGAAGTTATGGGGACTTAACTTCCTGACACTGGAACCCTGGGCTGGGTGGTCTGGTCTGGGGCTGGGATACATCAACTTCTGAGATATCTCTCATGACTTTTATCCACCACACATGAATGTGGGACTGCCCATTCAGTCCCCATGACTGTCCATGCCACTCTGCATCTCCATGCCCCTCCAGCTCTCTGCACGTCTCCATATCTTCACTCCTACCCGTTTGTGTGAATGTGGCTTCTTTAAATCCTTGGTCATTGGACTGCCATACAGCTCGATTTTCTGATGAATCTGGGTGATATTTGTTTTGTAGGCTAGCTGTAAGTTTTGCTGTAGTTGTACGAGGAGGTGAAGCATGTTTATCTACACCTCCATCTTCTAGATACTTTTAAAAAAAGTATATTTTATTAATTACAGTTGTCCCATTTTTCCCCCTTTTATTCCCTTCCACCCTGTACCCCCTTTCCTACCAGCATCTCCCCCACTTAGTTCATGTCCATGAGTTGTACATATAAGTTCTTTGGTTTCTCCATTTCCTATACTATTCTTAACCTCCCCCTTTCTATTTTGTACGTACAAATTATGCTTCTTATTCTCTGTACTTTTTCTCCCCCCATCCCTCCCTGTTGATAACCCTCCATGTGATCTCCGTTACTGTGTTTCTGTTCCTGTTCTAATTGTTTGCTTAGTTTGTTTTGGTTTTTAGGTTCAGTTGTTGATAGTTGTGAGTTTGTTGTCATTTTACTGTTCATAGTTTTGATCTTCTTTTTCTTAGATGAGTCCCTTTAACATTTCATGTAATAAGGGCTTGGTGATGATGAACTCCTTTAACTTGACCTTATCTAGGAAGCACTTTATCTGCCCTTCCATTCTAAACAATAGCTTTGCTGGATAGAGTAATCTTGGATGTAGGTCCTTGCCTTTCATGACTTTGAATACTTCTTTCCAGTCCCTTCTTTCCTGTGAGATTTCTTTTGAGAAATCAGCTGATAGTCTTATGAGAACACCTTTGTAGGTAACTCTCTCCTTTTCTCTTACTGGTTTTAAGATTTCTTATCGTTAACCATGGGTAATTTAATTATGATGTGCCTTGGTGTGTGCCACCTTGAGTCCAACTTCTTTGGGACTCTCTGAACTCCCTGGACTTCCTGGAAGTCTATTTCCTTTGCCAGATTGGGGAAGTTCTCCTTCATTATTTTTTCAAATAAGTTTTCAATGTCTTTCTCTTCCTTTCCTCCTTCTGGTCCTCCTATGATCTGGATATTGGAATGTTTAAAGTTGTCCCAGAGGCTCCTAAGTCTCTCCTTATTTTTTTGGATTCTTGGGTCTTCATTCCATTCTGGTTGAACGTTTATTTCTTCCTTCTGCTCCAAATCATTGATCTGAGTCCCAGTTTTCTTCCTTTTACCTTTGCTGTTGGTTTTCTGTATTTTTCTTTATTTTACTTTGCATAGCCTTCACTTTTTCCTCTATTTTTCAACCATACTCAACCATTTCTGCAAGTATCCAGATTACCAGTGTTTTGAACTCTGCATCTGATTGGTTGGCTATCTCTTCATCACTTAGTTCTATTTTTTGGAGCTTTTATCTGTTCTTTCATTTGGGCCATAATTTTTTGTCTCTGGCATGCCTATTACATTGTAAGGGGAGGAACCTTAGGTATTTGCCAGGGTGGGGCAACCCACATGCTGCTTTGTGGCACTGTATGTGGGGGAGGGCTCCAAGATGGAACAGTGCTGCTTAGTCAGCTCTCTGTGGCTTTGAGTCACTTTTCCCACTACCCACAAGCAAATTGGGCCCTTTTGGTGTTGGTGCCTGGGTGGCTGAGTTTGTGTTTATTCTAGGACCCTGAGGACTCCTCCAATGAACTCTCCTGTGAGGCTGGGAGTTTCTGCTGCTGTTGTAACCCCCACAGATTTTTACAACCTGATGTTTTGAGGTGTTCTTTTTCCACACTGGAACCCTGGGTTGTGTGGTCTGTCTTACTTCCCTGTTGTTTCTCCCTGTTTATCCGCACACAAATGTGGGACCGCCAGCTGCTGTTTTGCCCACCCAATCCTCCAACTGCATCCTTGCTGTGTCCCCTCTTCCCCAGCCTCTTGTCTCCCTTTCTACCCCTCCTACCAGCCTGGATGAATGTTTCTTCTTTAACTCCTTGGCTGTTGGACTTCCATACAGTTCAATTTTCTGGCAGATCTGGTTGCTTTTTGTTTTTAAATTTGTTGTTGTCCTTCTTTTGGTTGTGCGAGGAGACAAAGTGTATCTACCTACACCTCCATCTTGGCTGGAAGTCTCGATACTTTTTAAATTACCCTTCTAATTTCTTCTTTGATTCATTGGCTGATCAGAAGAATGTTTTTTAATTTCCATGTATTTATACATTTTTCAGTTTTCCTCCTGTTATTTTTAGTTTTATGCCATTGTGTCAGAGAAGATACAAATTCAATCTTCTTGAATTTGCTGCCTTGTTTTTTGGCCTAATATATGTGTTTAGCTTATAAAATGTTCCTTGTGTGTTTGAAAAGAATGTGTAATCTTTTGCTGTTGGATATAACATTCTGCATATGTTTGTTAGATCCATTTGGTATATCAGTGGTTTCCTTATTGATTCTCTGGATAATCTAGCCATTGTTGAGAATGGGGTATTCAAGTCCTCAATTATTACTTTACTGATGTTTATTTCTCTTTCAGCTACATAGTTTTGGTTTATATGTTTTACTGGTCCATTTTTGGAGGTATAAACATGCATATTTACATAATCTTGATGGATTTACTCCTTTATCATTATGTAATGACTTTTAAAAAGCACTTTTAGTAAAGACTACTTTGTTTAAGTATTTAAAAAGAAAAAGGTTTTGTTTAAGTCTTTTTCTGGATACCATTACTTGAAATATCTTTTTTATCCCTTTACTCTCAGTCTTTGTGTGTCTTCAAGGCTAAGGTGAGTCTCTTGCAGGTAGCAAATCTTGAATCTTGTTTATTTATTTTTTTGTTATTGTTTTTAATGCACTTAGCTATTCTATGTCTATTGATTTGGGAATTTAAACCATTTATATTTAAGTAATTATTGATAGGTAAGAACCACTATTGCTATTCTGTTGTTTTCTGGATGTTCTGTAGATACATTGTTCTTGTTATGTATCCTGCTGGTTTTTGGTGTTTTGATGCTTTTTGATATCAGTATACTTTGACTTCTTTACCATGTTGTTTTGTGTAATTGCAATAGGTCATTCCCTTGTGATTACCAGGAGGATCACATAACATATTTTAAAACTATAACATCCTGATTTTAACTGATAACAACTTAATTTCAACAGTATTAATAAACTTTATACTTTTAATTCTCCTTCTCTCACATTTTAGGTCACTGGTGCTACAATTTTCATGTTTTTAAAAAATATTGTGTGTATAATAAGAAATTATTGTAATTATGTGATTTTTTTAAGCTATGCTTGTTTTTTAACTTTTAAATTAGCATTGTAAATGAAATGTGCACTACCATTATCAGGTTACAGACTCTAACTTTGACCATATGTACCATTACCATTGAGTTTTGGATACCTTTTTATGTTTTTACAATGTTAACTAGCATCCTTTTACTTCCACTCAAACAACTTCCATTACCATCTTGTAAGCTGGTCAAGTGGTGATGAACTTCCTCAGCTTCTGCTTGTTTGAGAAAGTATTTATCTCTACTCTTCATTTTAGAAAGATAGCTTTGTGGGGTATAGAATTCATGGTTGACAGTTTTTTTCTTTTCAATATTTTGAATATATAATCCTATTCTCTCCTGGCCTGAAAAGTTTCTGTTGAGAAATTCTCTGATCATCTCTTGGGGATTCCTTTGTGTGTAACTTGTCTCTTTTCTATTCCCATTTTAATAAAATTGCCAATTTATTATAATATGTCTTAGTGTAGCCCTATTCAGGTTCATATTGTTTGGAATCCTTTGGACCTCATGAACCTGGGTGCCCATTTTTCTCCCCAAGTTGGAAAGCTTTCAGCCATTATTGCTTGAGAGAAGTGTTCTCTTTCTTTGTCTTTATCTTCTTCTTCTAGAATTCCCATAACATGGGTATTTTTTCTTTTCATTGCATCTCAGAAGTCCTGTAGACTTCCTTCACTCTTTTTTCTTATTTCCTTCTCTGACTAGATAATTTCAAATGTCCTTTCTTATAAGTCACTGGTTCTTTCTTCTACATGGTTGATTCTGCTTTTGAAACTCTCTTGAATCCTTCAGTTAATTTACTGTACTCTTCAGCTCTAGCATTTCTGTTTAGTATTTTTATAGTTTTTATTTCTTTATTGAACATTTTGTTTTGTTCAGCATTATTTTCTTACTTTTATCTGTGTGTTCTTATAGTTTACTAAACTTCTTTAGGATTATTATTTTGAATTCTTTTTCTGACAGGTCTGTTTTTGGGGATTTATTCATTTCCTTTGGCTCCAAGTCCAGAAGGGCTCTCTGTGGTCTTGATTCGAGCTGATACATACCCCAAGTTCCCTGGCTGAAAGGTGTTACTGGCTTTGCTCTGTGAACACTCAGCTTAGCTTGCTATACTCTCCACTCAAGCATTACTGGACTATACAGCGTTCCAGGTTTCCAGTTAGTTTTTCTGCCTGGGCAGGGCTGTGAGCTATACTCAGCAGTGGGCAGGGCTATGCCTCAGTTCCTTTGCTTGGATAGGGTAGTGAGGCAGAAAGGCTCTTTGAGGACTTCCAATCAGACAGCTCTGCACCCTGCTGAGTTCTCTGTCAGACTGTGCCACTACCTTGGCTTTGCAGATGAGTAAAGCTGCTGGCTGAAACTACTACATATGTGCAGTGGGCAGGAATTTAGTCTGCCAAGATCCAGATGCTGGCTGTTACAAGTCCCCCCACCTCCCATCACATTCCCAATGGTCAAACCCTGCAGATTCCCATGGTCCCCATGATGTGAGACTGGAGTGAGACTCCCAGGAAGTGCTCTACAATACGGTATAACCTGGATGTCCACCTTGGCCTCTCTTCTCCCACCAGAGGAACTGTAGGCTCAGGGGAGACACCCATGCACCAGTCTGGGTGAGGGGCAATGTGGTCAGCATGTAGCCACTACTTTTAACCCTTTGAATGCAGTCTGTCCTCATCTCTGCAGTGCAGAGAAGTAATTCAGCCTCTCGCCCTTGTTCTAGGATTCTCTGAATGATGTCTTATTCATGAATAGTTGTTAGCTGTTTTGTGAAGGAGAGTAAAATTGGGAACACCTTATATCACCATCTTGGCGATGTCCCTCTCTATAATTTTGTTATAGTGTTATTTTCTTGATGTTGCTAAATCA
The DNA here is from genome assembly GCA_004026545.1 of Mormoops blainvillei. Classification (NCBI taxonomy): domain Eukaryota; kingdom Metazoa; phylum Chordata; class Mammalia; order Chiroptera; family Mormoopidae; genus Mormoops; species Mormoops blainvillei. The sequence continues at coordinate 8,870 of PVJD01013896.1, read as the reverse complement.
TTTTTATGTATTCTCTTGTAGCTCTCTTAGCATCTTTAGAACAAATATTTTGAGTTTTTTGTGGGGCATTTTGTGGATCTTCATTTGTTTGGGGCTGGTCATTGCAAGTTTACTGTATTCCTTCCCGGTTCTTTATGATCTCTGTAGCCTTATATAGATGTCTGTGTATTTGAGGAAGCAGTCACTTCACCCAAGCTTTATGTGCTGACTTTGGTAAGTAAAGACTTTTACCTGCAGCTAGGGACATGCTGGGGTATGCTGTGACCACTGGCCTAGCAGTACAGTACAGGATGGCAAGAGTAGAGGCATGTGGCAATACTGGGTTTGGGGTGATAGTGTTATGTCTCTTTGGTTCAGACCGTTGGGGTCCATAGTATTGACAACTATGTGTATCTAGCACTGCAGGGGGTCTCCAGTGGATGACAGGGCTATTAGGGTCCTCAGTGGCACCCCTAAGTCCTGTGGCTAATGATGAGAGCAGAGGTGCTGTCAGAGCCAATTATGGGCACAAATTTGACTACGGGTTGTTTCTCATTTGTAAAAAATATTTACATATCCTGATATAAATTCACTGTATTTCACAGATGTGAGAAAATTTTCCTATTTTATGATTGCACTTAATCCCATATATAGTGTTTTAAGAAGTAAAATGAACTTTAAAATATTTATGCATCGGATCGATTGCTTTTTTTATTCCCTGGCTAATTTCTATAAAGGTTTTTCCCTAATGTTAAAATATGCAAGTGTAGTAAAGATAGAAAATCCTTTACAACAGAACAAATTTGAGAACAGTGAAAATGATTGTTGTGTGTATATATATATGTATATATGTGTATATATATGTATATATATATCCTATTTTAATTTTAAAGTTAATTTAACCTTAAAACATAACTGTTATTTTTTCCTTTTCTTGAATAAATCCTACTTCCCTAATTGATTTAACTTAGGAAATTACTTTCTTATATTTACCTCTACAGAAACAGTTTATTATCTTCTGCTATCTATATCCCTTCCCTCAAAAAAAACTTAAAACCTTTCTCATTCTGTTAGCCTTTGATCATATATACTATCAGAGGTAACAAGTCCCTGAACTGCATCATACAAACTATTCAAGCACATACGTGATTGTAACACTCACAGTTTCTTGCTCTTACCCTTTGGTTACTGGAATATGTACCTGTGTGTCCGTGAAGAGGAAAACCATATTCTTGTCATCTATACCAGCCAGTTTATACAACTTCCTCAGGTCTTCATGAAAATTATCATAATTATATCCACGACTCAGTTCAATCTGCATACATTTGTAACCGCATATGTGAGCTGCAAGTCTCGTAAGAGACTGCTTTCCTGTGCCTCCTACTCCAACGAGCAGGGCGTTGCCTCTTTCCTGACGAATCATGCGGGCAATTCTGCAGGAAGCAGAGCAGAGAAAGATTTATTTGAAGCATACAGATGTGGCTTCTTCTTAGAGGACCTGCCCCAGTGGGGAAGGCTGGCCAGCCAATTTGTTAGGAGCTCTGGCTGATCTAGGCCGTTACTTATGTTAACCATTATATTGGCAAGTCTAGATCTCCATTTATAATGATGAACAAGAATAAAAATCACTGGGCCTGGGAAAAGACACTGAAGTTCAGAAAGAGAGCTCACGAGTAAAAATCTAAAATGAATTTGGTATAAGATATCAATAAAGTTTTAGAAAATTTTCTGATTCATGTTAACAACAAGAATTTAAACAGAAGTGAAACCATGATATTAAAGTAAGCACTCAGAAAGGGGAACAAAAATCCAAGTTTAGAAAAAGTATTGTATGGAGATGAAAAAATATGACCACCAAACTGAAAACCTTAACAGAGGATGGGACTTGCAATTAGGATACTGTAGAAAATTGAATAGGTACAGTAGAAAACAAACTCAAAGAACTGACCCAGAGCTCAGGGAAAAAAGGTTAATGATATTAAAACAATGAGAGAAAATAGAAGATAAGGAGGACAGACCTGGGAGAAACAAATGGGATTCCAGCAGCCAGACAACAGGAATTACAGGAGGAGGGACAAGAGGGGATAGGACTGGATACAACAATGACTGAAATAAAAGAAAAAACTGTCAGAGCTCAGCCCACAGATCTGAAGATGTCATTGAGGGTCAGAAAAAAAAACAACAAAAGACAAAGAGGAGAGGCAAAACATGAAATATTTTCTAGGAGATATACAAATATAAAATAAAATATGTGTGTCTAGGTGCATGTATGTATGTGTGCATTATGTATCTACTTCATATGCGTAGACTATATAAAGTAAAAATCTATATTTTGGACATAACTGAAAAGTTTGTGAACATGTAAAAAGCAAATGTAATAGATTACTCCCAAAGGACAAATAAAGTTACACTGGCCTAAGGCATCTATTTTACAAGATGTCACTTCACAACACAATGGTGACAGAAGGAAAACTATTATTTTATTGCTCAGAGAGTAAGCTATCTGCCAACCCTTCTTAAAAGATTCCTTGAAAATATATAGAGAAGTATGAATAAAATTTTAAAAACTCAAGAAAGGGGAAAAGATGTCAGCATAAAAGCAAGCAGCATGTATGAGAGTCAAGTCCGTATACAATTGTTAAGATGATAAAAAAGTAGTGATAATATCTATAAATTTTTCTTAAAAAAGATACAAATGGAAAACCGATTTTTAAAAACAAATTATTATTGCCATTATCTAAAATCTCAGATTGAGTCATCAGAAAGTAAGAAATCTTGGAAGAAATATAAAAGCAGGTTTAATTCCTCTCTCTTCTGTAGGAAGTTATCTATCCAGTTTTACTCATGATTAATTGGAGAAGACAAGTTTCAATTATTTGAAAAGGATAATGGCTCATTATATTTTTACATATGAAAGTAAAACATGGTCACTGTAACTAATGAGAGAAAACCATTGCTGCCCCACCAACCACTCATAAACTCCATCATGAGGGCTTGAATGCCATCCTGCTCTCTATGGGAACAGTGCATAGCACACAGCGGGGCTTCATACATCTTTGTTAAATGAATTTGTGTCCATTGACTTATATGTGTGTGTTTACAAAGTGGAATTAAACTATACAACATTTTATTTTATACAACATTTTGTTTGTGATTGTTTTGCTAAATGATGCATTATGGACCATCTCATGCTAGTAAATACAGAATTAGATATGCCATATTTTATGTAACCAGTTCTCTAGTGATGAACATTTAGGTTTTTTAAATGTTTTGTTACTATAGTAACAATATTAAAAAACAATACCTTATAACTGCAAACGGAATCCTTTTGGAGTGTGTGTGTATGAGAGACACAGGGCAAGAGCATGAAACATAAAAGAGGTTGCATCAAAACAAACAGAAACTACATTAGTATGGCATAAATGTGGCTGTTGATGCCATGTTTTAAAATAACGTTTAATTAATTACACAGGATTGTGGAAGCAAATGTGCTAAAGGCACGATGTTTAACTATATGTGCCATAAAATAATTTTGAAAAAAATATGCTTATAAATATATCTGGAAGCAGCATACAATTTTAACAGTGGCTATCCCTGGGTGAGGAGGTAGAATTATGAATAAAGTTTTTCTAAATTTCTGTAATGAGTGTGTTTAGTATATGATCAGAAAAATAATTACTATTTTTAAAAAGAAAACAAAGTAGATATATTTCTGCCTTGTAGAAATTATAAAAATGCCTTCTTTATGCAATAGTTACATCATTAAAAAGATCTTGGTAATAGGAATTTTTATTATAAAAATAAAAATACAAAAAGAGGAGACCTGTCATTTCTTATTCTAACTATAAAATTCAGTACACTTTTTACCAAATAATCTGTATTGAAGTACTCAACTTCTAGACACCTTAAAAATTGTGACTTAGAGAACATGGGTTAAATAGTTCTAAGCACCCCCATCTTTGGTGGCAGGGGATGGGATAGGGGCTGTGTAGCCTGAGCAGAGAACAGGGGTCTATATAAGGACTTATCAGAAAATGCTCCTCCAGGACAAAGCACACACTCCTAGGTCATTATTCAAGATCTTCTCAAATAAGAACAAAACATTCAGATTTGTCTCTTCCTGCTTCACACCCTCTCCTGCCCCTCAGCCATCTCCCTCTCTGCCCTGGATGCCCTGGTGAAACTACTTTGTGTAGAGCAGGTGTCAGTGTACAATTGCTTATAGGCCAAACCCCGCTCACTGACCACTGGTTTTTGTTTTTGGGTTAAAAAATTTTTTTTTAATGTCCTATGAACTAAAAGTGATTTTTAGATTTTTAAATGGTTGACAAAAAGTCATATTTTATGATATGTGAAAATCCTATGACATTCTAATATTAGTGTCCATAAGCAAAGCTTTATTGGAACGTAGCCGTGCTCATTCGGTCGCTTGCTGAAGGTGGGTGCCGTTGTGTGAGAACGGCAGAATTGAGTAGTTGCAACAGGGACTGTAGGACCCACAGAGGCTAAAATATTTACAGCCTGGCTCTTAACAGTGGAAGAAACACTGAATATTACAAAAATCTTGCACTTTGTTACTCTTTTCTTGCTTCATTTATTGTACATTATAGTAACTTGTTATTTGTATCTGAGATTATTGGAAACAAATGATTCGTCCATTCTGCTTCCCGGCTTTATTTTTTCTGCCAGCTTACATATATCAGTGTAACTTCCTCCCTTTAAGAGTTCTCTAAAGTTACATTTTCTCTACTATGGTAGGAGGAGATGGCCCTCCTAAGTAGTGCCTTATATTTTCATTGAATTTATTGGTTTGCAAAACCATACAGGTTTCAAGTGTTCGACTCAATAAAACATCATCTGCACACTGCCTCGTGTGCCCACTGTCCCAGGGAAAGTCTCTTTCAGTCCACACCCTCACTTTGGCCACCTCCACCGAGCCCCCAGTGCCTTATATTTTAATAGAGAAATCCGTTTTATCATTCTTGCGATGTAGTAACACCTTTGGAAGCATGTGGTGGGTAAACCGCCTGGTGTAAACATTCATTTGAAAATATAGGCCTGAAGTTAAAAAAAAAAAAATCGTCACAGCTGGGAAGGCCTCTATTCAGTTACCCTCTGGGGTGGGGGTAGAGGGAACTTAAACTAAAATGTCATCGACAAATATAAATATAGTATCTGCTAAATTACTGAATATTTAGTAATTGTCTCAAAACTCATATTCATAATGAAGCCTTTTCCATTGCTAGATTGGTAGTGGGTATTTAAAAGCCGTTACTTATGACCAATAAAAATTTGTTTTCTCCAGTTTATAACTACTAATCCTCTCTAGAAAAATAGAAAACACGTCTATATCGTTATTCACATGGCTGTCCTTTGTGTGTCTGAAAGCCAAATCGCCCCCATTCAACAAATGGCTTTTAATTTCTTCCTGTAATATTTTAAGCAAACCTTGAGTAACCTGGTGGTTCCCTTTCACAAAAGTAAGAAAGACTGTAAATGCAATTAAGCCGACCTTGTCCCTCATCTGGTCTACTCTCTAGGAAGTTTCTCGACCAGAGCGCCGCCGTTGTGTTTTTCTTTCAGGTGGAGGGCCTGTGTGGGCTACTGGGATAAAAGTTGTTAGGTGATAGCTTGTGGGGATGTGGCGAGGGGGACATACGGGAAGCAAGTGGTGTTTTGACAACCCAGTGACAAACTATTGTATAACACTAGAGCTGTGACAAACATAAATTCTTGAATTAGAGTTAATTAAACAGCAGAAATATAGGAAAGGTGAAAGACTTGGCTTGTTTATGGTTTATAGAAAAAAAATCCTGGGGATTTCATTGTCAGTCTTAACAAGGTCCAACATTAAAATGTAGTTGACAAGGGAAGAAAACAAAGCCATGAAGGTCTTGCTGCAGTACTAGGCCATAGGAAATCCTATCCTCACACACATTTTACACTGCTCATTTCACAGAGTATGCTATCAGATCTGGGCATCACATTCTGAGTGGAACAATGAAAAGTTATAAATTGCTCAGTATGTTGAAGGGTGGAAATAATCTCTACCAGGCAATAGTGAAAGATCTGGGATAATTATGCCTGGAGAAGATAAAATTAAGAGGAGGCTTGTTATGATTTTCAAGTGTTCAGAGGGCTGTTACAGGAAAGAGTAGGTCCATTTCAGGTGGAGGTACCTGTGGCAGAGTTAGAGTCAGAGCCCTGGATCTGATCCCCAAGCCTGCCAGTCACTAGCTAGAGGACTTTGAACGACTTACCTAGTTTCTCTGTGGCACATGGTATTGTCTAAGGCTGCAAAATGTTCCTAGTCCTACCTGGTCTGTGACCCTATGCAGAGATAGAGTCTCTGACCCTTTCTTGTGAACATAGGTGGACCTGTATGACTCTGCTGACTAACAGAGCATGGCAGAAGTGAAGCCATGCGACTTCAAAGGCTAAGTTGTGAAAGGCCACCTGGAGTTTGCCCGGCTCTCTCTCGGGGCATCAGCCTTTGGAGCCCTGAGCCAGTGTGTAAGAAGCCTGGACATATTCGTGCTGCCATGCTGGAGTCCACCTGGAGGCAGGGGTGTGCCAGGTGCTTCAGATGCTGTCTGACTACAACTGTGTGAGAGATCTGAAGAGAGAACTGCTGATGCCTTATTATATAGCAACAGGCCACTGGAACATTCTCTGAGATTCATGTGTAAAGAAATTATGATATTGAGCCATACAGAGGTGTTATGACGGTTAAATGAGATCCTTCCTATCATGGTTTTATATTCACATTGAGTGCCGGAAGTCACAAGGAGCAAATCTTGGCTTACCTTTGAAGGGCCATTTTGATACTAAATTGTCCAACAGGACATGAGCCACTTCAAAAAGTGATGTGTGCTTGAAGGACTGCAGGTATTCAGACCGGATACCTAGGTTTCAGGGATGTCCCTCAGAGCAGGGGTCCTCAACCCCCAGGCCACGGACTGGTACGGCCATGGCCATTAGGAACAGGGCCACAGAACAGGAGGTGAGTGGCGGATGAGTGAGTAAAGCTTTATCTGTATTTACAGCTGCTCCCTGTTGCTTGTCGCTTGCATTGCCGCCTGGGCTCCACCTTCCGTCAGATCAGCGGCAGCCCTGGATTCTCAGAGGAGTGCGAGCCCTACTATGAACTGCACATGTGAGGGATCTAGGCCGCACGCTCCTTATGAGAATCTAATGCCTGATGATCTGAGGTGGAGCTGAGGGGGTGATGCCAGCTCTGGTGAGCAGTTGCAAATACAGATGATCATTAGCAGAGAGGTTTGACTGCGCAGATACCATAATAAATCAATTGCTTACAGACTCATATCAAAACCTTATTAGTGAGTGGCAAATGACAAGCTGCATCTGGTGGCAGGCTTCATAGGGGTAAGTAAGTTGATGTACTTCAATTGTACAGCTGCATCTGGTGGCAGGCCTTAAGTCAGAATCCAACACTTATTTTAGTCTGTGCATGGCCCGCCCATTATTTTATTTACCGCTTCTGTCCGCGGCTCTTTTCCACTCTGTGCACTTGTCTCAGTCACAGTTTTGGTGAGCCCATGTGCTAACCCTAGCCAAAATGAATAGAAAACAAACATCACTGGAGAGCTTCTTTGAAGAGGGGGAAAGACCCAATGATGAGACAGCAGAAGACTCTAAGACTGCCAACAAAAAGAAAGATGCTTTGAAAAGAAAATACCAAGAGTCCTACGTAAAGTACAGGTTCATTGCAACAGGTGATTCACATTCTCCAAGCTTACTTTGTATGATATGTGGTGACCAGCTCTCCAATGAGGCCATAAAACCTTCAAAACTGCTTCACCACATGGAGACCAAGCACCTGCATTAAAAGACAAGCCTCTGGAGTTTTTCAAAAGGAAAAAACATGAACACGAAGAACAGAAGCAGTTATTGAAGGCCACCACTTCATCAAATGTGTCTACACTGAGCATCATTCTTAGCGGCTAACCGCATTGCTAAAGCTGAGAAGCCCTTTGCTATGGGTGGAGAGTTGCTCCTGCCTGCTGCTAAGGACATTCGTTGTGAACTTTTAGGAGAGGCCGCAGTTCAAAAGGTGGCATGTTTTCCTCTTTCGGCCAGCACCATAACTAGACAAATTGATGAAACAGCAGAGGATACTGAGGCACAATTGTTAGAAAGGATTAATGAGTCACATTGGTATGCCATCCAGGTTGGCGAGTCCACTGATGTTGACAGCAAGGCAACAGAGCTTGTTTTTTGTGATGTATTTTTCAGGAGGGTGTGCATGAGGATATGCTATGTGCACTTTTGTTGCCAACCAACACCACGGCTGCAGAACATTCAGGTCTTTGAATGCTTACATATCAGGAAAACTGAATTGGTCATTTTGAGTTGGTTTATGCACAGATGGAGTGGCTGCCATGACAGGACAGCTTTCTGGTTTCACTATTTGGGTCAAAGAGGTCACTTCTGAATGTGAGTCTATGCCCTATGTCATCAATAGAGAAAACTGGCTAGCCGAAAAGTGTCATCTGAAGTTAACAACGTTTTGCAGGATGTGATTAAAATTATCAGCCACATTAAAGTCCATGCCCTTAACTCACACCTGTTCATGCAGCTCCGTGAGGAGAGGGACGCAGAGCACACTCGCCCTCTCTTACCCAGAAGTGAGTCGGCTTTCTAAAGGTAGCTCACTGGCCAGAGTCTGTGGGTTCTGAGAGCTGCTCCAGAGATTTCCTTTAGAAGAGCAGTCACCACTGGCAGCACATTTCAGTGACACAGAATGGGTTACAAAACTTGCTTACTTGTGTAACATATTCGACCTGCTCAGTGAACCCAATCTGTCACTTCAGGGGAGAATCACAACTGTGTTCAAGTTGGCAGATAAAGTGGCTGCAGTCAAAGCCAAA
>PVJD01013895.1:0-31771 GCA_004026545.1 Mormoops blainvillei | reverse complement strand
CCTTTTTGTTTAGGAAAAACCTACACTGGGGACTGAATGTAATTATGAACTGGAGTTAGCTCTACCCAAGTGCATGAAACACAGTGCTAATTACATTTAAACACAGAGGAACTATGATTGATGAAAAAAAACAGATTTGGCACTTTCTGGCTTTATAGGTGTTTCATGTAAGTTATATTACATATTCATATATCAATTAACTTTCAATATTTAAAAATTAAATATTGCTCCCCTCATCACTAAATACCCATAGACAGTTTAAACACCAAAATGTTGGCCTCCCTCCCCTTTAAAAACTCCTTCTTAAAATTTGCAAGTAATAAAATCCTAGAAAAGTTAAAGTGACCTGTTTTCAGAGTCAAGTAAACCCCACCATGCTTGATTCATGAGGCTCATGGGTCCAATTCAAGGACGTCCAGGACAATTCATCACATGCGCCTTCCTAAGGAACCTGTTATTTGCAATATTCTATTGGGAGAAGCATGGTTAATTTTAAACTCTATTTTGGAAAGTGAAATCCTATAACCTTCACATATCTGAAATATTTCATCTCTGAACCTTGGCTTCTAAGTTTTTAGGATTTTGCACTATACCTATTATCCTATTTTTGTCATTCCTCCTCCTTCAAGGAGCATTCCAACCCACTTCTACTCAGCAACCTATCTCTTTTTCTCATATCATTATCAGTCTTTTCAGAACCACCTCATGTGAAACTACTACAGTCTCCTTCCTACCTCAGTCCTCTGTGAATGGCCTTCTGCTCCCACCACTCCATCAATGTTATACATGATTTTATTGCTAAGGCTGGTAGAAAATATGGCCCATATTACCTAAAATTGGCCAGAGGTAAGACTGTCAGACTCTCATTCATTCCTCTTTTTGCTAATCAGCGGTATCCAGCCCACTGCCCATGGGCCACATGTGGCCCAGGATGGCTACGAATGTGGCCCAACATGAAATCATACATTCACTTAAAACGTTTTTCTTGCTCATCAGTTTTCGCTAGTGTTTGTATATTTAATGTGTGGCCCAAGACAACTCATCTTCTTCCAGTGTGGCCCAGAGATGCCCAAAGGTTGGACATCCCTGGACATATATGATTTCCAAAAAATTATATTTTGACCGCTCCTCCTTTGATTTCTTTCAGAGTTCTTATTCCCAAGCCAATTTCTCCAGAGAAGCTGCAGATAATCTCTTCTCCACATTTCCTTCCTCTTTCTGAAATATTTATGTAAAAAGCTACAAGCTGATAGTTATGAAATTTATACATTCAAAACAGTAAACTTACACACATTTTTATTTTTATTTTCATTACTGTCTCCTGTGCATGTCAAAGTCTATACATTTAAAATTGAGTTAAAATTCAAAAAGCACTTATAATACACCATGGCCCAGAGTAAACAGCTATTTGTTAAATAAAAATAAATTTTGTATAATGATGTGTTTAAAAGTATGAACTTTAAAGTCAGCCACACCAGATTTAAATACTAGTTTTAAAGAGTATAATATCATAATACTTGTTTCACACTGCCACAGTTTTTACAAAAATTAAATAAAATACTTATTGGGTTGGCAAAAAATTTGTTTAGTTTTTTTCATATGATGGCTCTAGTAGTGCTTAGTTGTCCTTAACTTCATTTGAAACAATTTTGTTAGATTTTATTGTGACAACTGTTATATAAGTATGCATTTTTTAAAAAAAACTTATCAAAATTAGAGTTTTTGTACAGCCATTTTAATATTGAAGATGGAAGAAAATATGCAACGCTTTCTTGGTATATTGACATTTTGGCCAAATAATTCTTTGCTGTGGGGCTGTCTTATGCATTGGAAGATGTTTAACAACACCCCTGGCCTCTGCCCACTAGAAGCCAATAGCGGGAGAGAGCTGACATACTCAAAATATCCAAATCAATAAAGTTATTGGTGAAAATGAAAAAAAAATGCCTTATCAAAAAAAACTGAACATATTTTTTTGGCCAACCCAGTATATTGGGCAGGATACAGAAAATGCTTAGATATGTTATTGTTATTGTTAAAAAAAAGTTATTATTAATGTTAAGTTTAAAACAAACACTATCTTCTATTTAAGTTTTTCTTAGATGGTTTGAAATCTATCTTTTAGTTCAAACTCTTATAATTTCTTGCTGAAATACCTTAATAAGATCCTCACTTTTTAAGTTCAGTGCTCAAAAATTCCATGAGAGCATTAGTTATAGCAGTTACTTCTCTATTTAAATCCATTCATGGTTTTGCATTCATTACTGAATGCTCCTAACCTGAGTAATACGTTCAATTTTTTTTCCTGCTTCTCCAGGTTTACTGATCACCACTGCTCTTACAGTCTATGCTACAACCATACTCAGTCACTTTTAGTGCCCCGATGGATCATGTGAACTGACATGTTTGGGCCTTTTGAGTGGCTGGGACCTTCTGTCCTGCCTCAAGTTTATCTTGGTTTGCATAGCACATTATTTTCTTTCAGAATTCAGACCAAGCATCCCCTTAATCTTTTTCTGATCCTTCAATCTTTTCTGTGCTTCCATATTATTCTGAGTATTTCTCTATTGTAACACATAATAGTCTCTAAGTTAATCATCAGTTCACTTGTCAAAATTGCAGGAATATGACTGTCTTTGTTTTCATAACCATCCCAGTGTCTGTGGCATCATAAGGTGGTAAGACTTATGACAGAATATGAGTAAAGTAATATGAAATCCAAGCACCATCAATTTTAATCTAAGATCTCAAGGGTGAAAACTATATAGACTTCCTTGTATTCTTTATTGCATATAAGTCAGTAATAATCAGTATTTGCAACTTCTCTTTGCTATTTTTCAATCATTTTTGATTTCTTTGTCTTTTCTGGGATAATGAGGTCTGGCAGGTTTCAACAGTGCTATAGACCTGTGACAACATCACAGGCTTAGGAAGTAGATTCAGGGGAAAAGGTCAGTCCATTCCAGTGTTTTTCTTACTATCACATTCTCCCAGCGTCAGACATCACCACAATGGACAGAACCAAAGCAAAGTTGCTGAAAGGAATAGTTGTCAATTGGGGAAGTATGGAAATTGATCATTTACAGTATTCACACATTTAAATATCACATAAATTTTTGAGAGTTCTTTAAAAAAGTTTATTCTGATAGCCTATCTTATTGATACATTTCATTTTTTAAATTCTAGCTATAGCAAGACAAAGGTATTAAAGAAAATATCTGAGATACTAAACATTTGATTAAATGATGTAAGTGGGCTTCCCCATAACAAATTACTTCAGCAATCACCTAACCTTATCTCTATATGCCAGGACAATACAGTTAAAGGAGTACCTACAAGGAAAGAAGCAGATAGGAAAGTTTTTAGCAGTAGCATCACACAGGATTTATTTGAAAGAGCAAGAAATTGTCCCCAAAACTAATTTAAATCTGTCAAGTGTCCTTTGTTCTTTCAACGAAGCAGTTCCCTTGCAATTGGCCAAAGGTCTCGGATAGGGCCTTAATGCTCCAAATATGACACTTCCCTGCCCTCACTACAGAAATAAAATTATTTTGAAGGATATTTTAAGAAAACTTGTTCTTATGTAAATTTAAACTTCCAAAATATTTACTATCTAAGGAGGCCATGTAAGTTATTCTGTCCACTGCAAATATTCAAGACATTCTCTAATGCTGGTGTTAGCAAACTATAAGTCAAATATGGCCCACAATTTGTTTTTATAAATCACTTTATTTATATGAGTAAAGTAACTTCACTTACTTTAAAGTAATAAATAACCTTATTTATAAAAACAGCCATACCCATATTTGTATTATCTATCTCTGCTTTCTCACTTGATGGGAGAGGCGAGTAGCATCAGAGATTATTTAACCCTCAAAGCCTGAAATATTCGCGCTCTAGCACTTAGGAAAAAAATCTTGCTGACTCATACTGAAACTCATAATAATTTATAGTTGATCAAATCATAAGAAAGTCTTCCCAAACCACGAAAGTCAGCTATCATAGATGTCCAGATATTTTGACATAAATTCATGTGCATGAATGCACACACATATTTATGCACATATATGTATGTATAGTGTTTTTAAAAACTCTAACCACATTCAATAATTTTTACTATCACAAAACAAATATTCAGTGTTTTTAGCAACGCTGAAGAAGAAAGCCACATGAGATGTTCAGGGACTGACCTATCTTTGGATAGGTGACATTGTGGGGCTGCTGTAGTTTACAAAATTATGGAGTTCATATGTGATCAGTGTAAGAAGATCATTGGATAATTTATCCTAATAGTAGGTTTTCAAAACAGATAGACATAGGTCAATTTAGGAGGGTAGGAAAAGAAACATTGCAATGGGGTGGGGGGAGGGGGTACCGCCAAAATGGGCTAACACAACCTGAAACCTGAACAGCAACCATACCGTTTAGCTTGAAAAACTTTTTTTAAAAAAATGGGCAAGAGATATGCAATAACTGGTCTCAATAAACTCTGTGTCTGCCAGCAAAGGATTATAATACTCGAGAGATAAGAGAAAGGAGGTGAGTCCAACAATTCACAGCTTGCCTGCAGGGAATTTTCTGATTACTGCACCGGAAGAGCATACAGGCATCAGCTCAGCAGCCGGTGTGAGATGTGCAATGGGGCTGGGCATTTATGGAGGTTAAGACAGCTAGGGTTCCAAGGCAGAGTATTAGCAGGTAGAGAACTGCAACACAGAACTCTGGAGAGCTTTGACAGGTCCCTTCCTAGTATTCAGCTGAAAAACTGATTACCTCATACATATGAGGCAATTACCTAACACTGGGTTAAAAAAAAAAAAGGAAAAAATCCTAGAAGATTAGATGAAATATTCCTTAAATTTACCAAAGGTAGTGACTGAGAGCCATTCTTACTAGCCAGATTAGAAACCCTCATAACTACCTAACATTGAGTAACGCATTCATAAGGGCTTAATTTAACAGTAAAGGAAAATTAGCCCTATACAAAACACTTCTATTGTGCAAACTAAAAATGCTTAATGCAAACTCCAAAGAATCAGGGTGTTTTTACTTAAGTCAACGATGCCCTAGAACAAGGCTCAAAAAACAACTTCTGGTCAAGATGCTGGATAGGCAGACATGGCTCACCTCCACACAACCACATCAAAATTACAACTAAAATATAGAACAGCCATCACTCAGGAATGTCAGAAATTTAGTTGAATGGAATTCTGACAACTACAAAATCAAGTTGAATGGAAGTCTGACAACTATGGAATTAAAGAAATCCATCCAGGCTGGTAGAAGGGGTGCAGACACAGAACAGGCTGGTCCCATACCCATGTGGATAAAAATTTGGGAGGGATATCTTAGGAGCAAGGAGACCCCCCATCCCAGGATTCCACACCAGGCCCCCCAGCCCAGGATTCTAGTTCCAGGAAAATAAGTCCCCACAACTTCTGGCTATAGAAACCAGTGGGGATTGATTCAATGGAAGAAACTTCTGGAGTCCCAAGGAGTTCTGCTTAAAGAACCCACACATGGATTCACCTGCTCAGACTCACTCCCTCTGAGCTGCAGATCTGAAGTAGCAGCTTGAAAGGCACCAGTGGCATAGAGGGGGAAACTGAAGTATCAGTCATCAAGCTGAACAGAGGCCATTGTCCCTTTGCTAAACTCACTCCCCCAAGAGCTGGTAAGCTGTTGCCATATCTGATATACTGGTAACCTGGCTAACACTGCCCCACCTTGGAGATCCCCAGAGACTGTCCCATCCAAATTATAAACTCACCCAGGCTGTTTTTTTTTCCATAAGAATGGCTTTTTTTGGCCCCTAAATGCTATCAAACAAGAAACAGCTGGCTTCAGTGAGTTCTAGTGGCAGCCAGACTGGAGTCACAGTGTGGCTTTGCCTGGGAATTAGCAGCCATCTCAGATTGCTTTACAGCTCAGGCACGGTGCCTGGGCAAAACACAGGTAGGGGCTGACCTTGGCCTGCACCACCCAGGAAACCTCAGAGCCAGTGCACCCTGAGTGCATTGTAGCAGTGGACAGCTACAGACCACATTGGAACACCACCACCCTGCCCCTGCACAGCTGATCCACCATGACCCTGCCCCTGCACACTGATCCTCAACAGCCAAGGTTGGTGGACAGTGGTCACAGCCAGTCCTTGCAGCTGACTGTCCTGTATAAATCCCTCCCATTGATCTGCCAACAGCAACTGAGGCTGAACTGCAAGTAGATGGTGTACTCAACCTACATGAAGGACATAACTCAAGTACCCAGTTTTGGTGATAGGGGAGGACGTGCCATTGGACCCCGCAGGCCACCTACTGCATTTGACCACACTACCAAAACACAGAGTCAAAGCAGCTCCATCTAATACATAAAAACAAACAGGGATTCTGCCAAAATGAGGAGACAAAGACACATGGCCCAAATGAAAGGACAGATCAAAACTCCAGAAAAAGAACTAAAGGAAATGGAGATAAGCAATCTATCAGATGCAGATTTCAAAACATTGTTTATAAGGATGCTCAAAGAACCTAGTGAGGACCTCAGCAGCATAAAAAAGACCTAGTCAGAAACAAAGGATACACTAATTGAAATGAAGAACAATGTACAGGGAAATAACAGTAGAGTGAATGATGCCAAGAATCAATCAATGATTTGGAACATAAGGAAGCAAAAAACAACCATGTAGAAGAAGAAGAAGAAAGAAGAATACAGAAAAAAAAAGAAAGTATAAATAGCCTTTGGGACTTCAAGAAGTCCAACATTTGGGGTTCCAGAAGGAGAAGAGAAAGAACAAGAAATTGGAAAATTTATCTCTATCTGAAAAAAGTAGTGAAAGAAAACTTCCCTAATTTAGTGAAGGAAATAGATATGCAAGTCCAGGAAGCACAGAGAGTCCCAATTATGATGCAAAGAGGCCCACTCCAAGAAACATCATAATTAAAAGGCTACAGGTTAAAAATAACGAGACTCTTAAAATTATCAAGAGAAAAGAAGTTAGTTACTAGATGGTTGCCAGATAGGAGGGGTGAGGGAGAGAATGATAAAGAGGTTAGGGGATGAAGAAGTACAAATAGGTAGTTACAGAATAGCCATGGGGATAATAAAGTACAGTATAGCAAATGGAATAGCCAAAGAACTTAAAAGCATGACCCATGGGCATGAACAATTGGGTGGGGACTACCTGAGGGGGTAGGTAGGGGGTGCTGGGTGGAGGAGGCCAAGGGAGTAAAATCATGACAACTGTAATAACATAAATAAAATATAATTAAAAAATAAACACAATATTCATGATCCAACAAAGTAAAAATTACATGTCAAACATTAATAAGCACCATAAAAGCAGGACTATCAAGCCATGAGGAAAAAAAATATCCAATTATTTGGAAATGACCCAGACAAGAAAATATGAGAATTAGTAGACATGGACACTAAAGTAGTTGTTAAACTCTTTTTCGTGTTGAAAAGTTAGAGGAAAATTTGCACATATTAAATAGAGGCACAGTAAATATAAATAAAGACCAAAATCAAACTTTTAGAGATGAAGATAATAACGTCTTAGATAAAAAAAGTACACTAGATGGGATTAATGCTATTTAAATATTACAGAAGAGAATATTAATGAACTTGAAGGAACTGGAATCAAATCTACCCAATATGAAACAGAGGAAAAAACAATAATAGGATAAACAAAAGAGGGAGAGACACACAAAAATTTAATTAATAATGACAATGTTTTTCCAAATTTTATGAATAGTAAAAAACCTACAGAGTAAAAAGACAACTGAATCAAAAAGCATAAGGAGAATGAAAACAAAAACTAAACAAGTTACATTATTATACAATTACTTAAAATCAGTGATACAGAGAAAATCTTCTAGTTTCCAGTGTAGAGGACTTTTACCTCCCTGATTAAATTCATTCTTAGTTATTTCATTCATTTTGGGAATTGTTTTCTTAATTATGCTTACTGTTAATTCATTATTAGCATGAAAACACAACAGAGTTCTGTATATTGATTTGTATTCTGCAACTTTACAGAATTTGCTGTTTGTTAGTTCTAATAGTTTTTGTGACATCTTTAGGGTTTTTATATATAAAAGTGTGTTATCTGCAGACATTGACAGTTTTACGTCTTTGTTTTCAATTTAAATGCTTTTTTTCCCTGTAATTGCTCTGTCTATAGTGATATACTATGTTGAATGAAAGTGATGAGAGTGGACATGTTTTTGTTGTTCCTGATCTTAGAAGAAAAGCTTACAGTTTTCCACTGTTGAGCATGTTAGCTGTGTGCTTGTCATAGGTGGCCTTTATTATGCTGAGGTATGTTCCTGTTATACTCACATGGTTGAGAACATTTAATCATAAATGAATGCTAATGTCAAATGATTTTTCTGCATCTGTTGAGATGGTCATAGGATTTTTATCCCTTATTTTGTCAATGTGGTACATCACATCACTTGATTTGAAAGGTTGAACTATCTTTGCACAGCTGGAATAAATCCCACTTCATCATAGTGTATGACGCTTTTAATGTATTGTTGAATTTGTTATTTTATTGAGGATATTTGCATCTATGATAATTTGGGATATTGATCTGTAACTTTCTTTTCTTGTGGCATCTTTGTCTGGTGTTTGTATCAGGGTAATGCTAGCCTCATAAAATGAGTTTGGAAGTATTCCTTGCTCTATTTTTTGGAAGAGTTTGAGAAAAATTAGAATTAATTCTTTAAATGTGTAGTAGAATTCACTAGTGAAGTTTTCTGTTTTTGTTTTAAATACTGATGAAATCTCCTTACTAGTAACTAGTCTGTTCACATTTTCTATTTCTTCATAGTTCAGTCTTGGAAGGTTGTATGTTGCTAGGAATTTATTTATTTCTTCTGCATTGTACAATTTATTGGCATATAGTTGTTCATAAAGGTGTCTTATTATCCTTTGTAGTTCTGTGGTATAATGTTTACTCTTACATTTCAAATTTTATTTATTTGAGCCTTCTCTTTCTTGATGAACCTAGATAAGGGTTTATAAATTTTGTTTACCTTTTCAAAGAACCTGATCTTGGTTTTATTGATGTTTTCCATTGTCTCCTTAGCCCTGATTTTGTTTATTTCTCTTCTGGTCCTTGTTATTTCCTCACTTATACTAACTATGGGTATAATTTGTTCCTTTTCTAGTTCCTTGAAGTATAAAGTTAGGTTATTTATTATAGACTTTCTTGTTTCTTAAAGTAGGCATTTATCACTATGAATTTCCCTCTTAGAACTGCTTTTTCTGTATTATAAGTTTTGGTCTGTTGTGTATTAAGACTATAAGGCATTGATGAAATAAACTTAAGAGGACACAAATAAATGAAAAGATATTCTGTGTTTATGGATTGGAAAATTAATATTGCTAAGATGTCTGTACTACAAAAGCAATCTATGGGTTCAGTGCAGTCCCTATCAAAATCCCAATGGCATTTTTTCAAGAAATAGAACACAATGCAAAAATTTGAATGGAACCACAAAAGATCCCAAATAACTAAAGTAATCTTGAGAAAAAGGAACAAAACCGAAGTCATCATATGCCCTAATTTCAAACTATATTCCAAAGCTATACTAAGCAAAACAGAATGCTATTGGCATAAAAACAGACACATAGCTATGTGGAACAAAACAGAGCCCAGAAATAAATCAAAACATATAGGGTCAATTAACTTATGACAAACGGACAAGAATAATCAGTGGGAAAAGAACAGTCTCTTAAATGAAAGGAGCTGGGAAAATTGGGCATGTAGATACAAAAGAATTAAACAGGACTACTATTTTACACCATACACAAAAATGAACTCAAAATGGACCAAAGGCTTGAATGTAAGCCCTGAACCCACAAAACTTCTAGAAGATAACGTAGGCAATAACATCTTGGTGCTGTTCTTTGCAGTGATTTCTTCGATCTCACTCCAAAAGCAAAGGTAACAAAAGGAAAAATCAACAAATGTGACTACATCAAACTAAAAAGCTTTTGCACAGCAAATGAAACCATCAACAAAAAGGAAACCTCTGAAGTGGAGAAAATATTTGCAAATTACATATCTAATAAGGAATTAATATCCAAAACACATCAAGACTCATACAACTCAATAGCAACAACAGAAATATTTGATTAAAAAAACAAGCAGAGGACCTGAACAGACATTCTTCAAAAGAAGACATACAGATGGCCAACAGGTACATGAAAATGTGCTCAACATCACTAATCATCAGGGACGTGTGAGTCAAAATGATAATGAAATATAACTTTACATATGTTAAAATGGCCATTATAAAAAAGAGAAGAGATACAAAATACCGATGAGGATGTGAAGAAAAGACAACCTCTATGCACTGCTGGTGGGCATGTAAACTGGTACAGCCACTATGGAAAACAGTATGGAGGTTTCTCAGAATATTAAAAATAGAACTAACATGTGATCCAGCAGTTCCACTTCTGGGTATCTATCTGAAGGAAATAAAAACACTAACTTGAAAATCCATATGCACCCTGATGTTCACTGCAGCATTATTTACACTAACCAAGATATGGTAACAACCTTAATGTCCACTGATGGATGAATGGTAAAAAATATGCACATATGTATTTAATGGTATATTAAGACATAAAAATAATTGCAATCCTTCCATTTGTGACAACATGCATGGAAATTGAGAGCATTATACTGAATGAAATAAGTTAGGGAAAAACAAATACAATATGATCTCAGATGTAAATTAAAAAAAAATCATGGAGAGATAGAACCCATGGGTTGTTGTCAGAGTAGAGGCAAGGGGTTGGGGAGTGAGCAAATTGGGTGAAAATGGGTGAAGTCAAATGGTACAAAATTTCTCTTATTAAATTGATGTCATGTGGATGCAATGTACATCATGGCAACTATAGTTAATTATACTGATAACAGTGAATTAACTGTTAACATTATTGCATGTTTTTTATAAAAGGAGAGAGAAAATCTTGAAATGAGCCCAAGAGGAAAAAGACATAATGTTTACAAATATGTCAAATTAAGAAATATAGTAGATTTCTGATCAGAAAACAGTAAAGCATTGTCTGCAAACTCTAAAACATAAGCTCAGATCTTTATCAAGCAAGACATTTTTCAAAAGTATGAAAGGAAAGATAAAATTTTTTTTAGAATAAAAATTCAAAAGTATGTATCTTTAGATATACAGCTATGAAAAAAAGTTATAGGAAGTCTTTAAGCAGAAGGAAAATGATACCAAGTAGAAATCTGGAACTACGCAATGGTATGAACATCACAAATGGTAACTGTGAGTAAATATATAGATTTTTTCCACAAAATATGCAAATTTACTTAAAAGGTAATCAGTAAGTAAGGGAAAACAGATACCACAGTACATGGTTTATTACATATGCAAAAACATAATAAATGAGTATAATATCACAGAGGTAGGAAGAAATATTTTCTAAGATTCTTGTACTATGCATGACACATATCTTGTAAAAGTAAATTGTGATAAGTTGAACATATATGACAAACCTAAAAGCAACCAATTTTATATCACAAAGTGTTAGATATATACACTAATAAGTCAAAAAATAATTACTATGAAAACATAAAAATTATGCAATTTATACAGAAGAAGTGAAAAAAAAAAAGGAAAGGGAAACAAAATCAGATGATGCAAATCATAACCAAATAGCAAGAACAGAAATTTAAATCCAACTATTTCAATCATGGCATTAAATATAAAGTTTTGAAAACTCCACTTAAAAAGTAAGGACTTTATAATGAATATAAAATCAAGACTAATTCTATACCCTTTAAAAGTAACCCATATTAAATATTAAGTTACAAATAGACTTAAAATGAAATATGGTAGAGGGTTTATCATGCTAACATTAATTTCAAAGCTAAGGTGGCTATATTAACAACATACAAAATAGATTTCAAAGCAAGTATTATTACCAAGGCTAAAGAAGGCATTTGCATATTGATATTGGTGATAATTCATATGGGGGATATATGAATAAAAAATTATGTACATAAGAATAGAGCTTCAAAATATATAAAGAACTGATAGGCAAACAAAAAGATAATTTCAAGTATACTCAGAGAGTTAAAAAAATCTCAATAACAGAACAATTAGAAATAACTCAGTAACACTTCAACCAGCTTTATGCAATTGACATTTATTGTATATTCCACCTCAAACCCAACAACAGTAGAAAATGAGCCTCAACATATGATGAATTAACATTATACAAACTCTCTTTTCCATAATAAAATTAAATTTTAAGTAATCCATAACAGAAAAATATATGAAAAATCTCCAAATATTTAGAACCTTGAATAATATAATTCTAATTAACATATGGATCAAAGAAGAAATCAAAAGAATGATTAGAAATTGTTTTGAACTGAATGAAACAAAAACATAATATATTAAAATCTGTGGAATGTTGTTAAAGTAATTTTAGGGGACAATTTGTAGCAATAAACCCTATAATACAAAATAGAGGTCAAAAGTCAATGATCTCAGCTTCCACTTTGAGAATTTTTTTTTTAAAAAAGGAAATCAAATGAAGCAGAATATAAGTAGAATAAATATAGAATAAGACAGATCAGAGTAGAAATTGAAGAGGAAACCAAAAAATAGACAAATTTAATCATACCAAAAGCTGGCTCCTTTAGGATATCAAGTTCATATCCAAAAAGGAGAGAAGACACAATTAGAATGTGAGGAATAAAAGTGTCATTACCACTCTCTCTCTCTCTCCATATATATCAAGAAATATTAAGCATATTTTATGCAAGTAAGTTTGACAACATATACATTTCTTAAAAATCACAAAGCATCAGAGCTTATTTAGGAAGAACTCAAGAATTTCTCAGTCATACTGAATACATTATGTTTCTTAAACACAGAACAAAACAAAACAAAAACATAATTTTAGTCCTAGATGTCTTCACTGGAGAATTCTTCCAAACATGTAAAGAAGAAATACTAACAACCCTATACAGAATACGAATATTGAAGGTAAAGAAATACTTTCTGGTTCATTCTATGAAGTTAGCATGAATTTTATACCAGTATCAGAGAAAGACAGTAAAAAAAGAAGAAAACTTAAGACTAATGTTCACATTAACATACAGTAAAAATTCTTAACAAAATTTTACCGAACTAAGTCCAACAAGATATCATGACTAAGTTTTATCTAGAAAATATAAGATTTAACTTTCCCACATTGTCTTTTAATGTGTTTTACTGTATTAACAAATTTAAGTGTGTGAAATTCAAGATTTATTCTTGATAAGATCTCAGAAAACTTGAAGTAGAAGGGAAACCCATAAACCTAATAAGAGCATATTTGCAAACAATCTACAACTGGCATCATATCTAATGGAGAATTACTGAAGGTCCTGCCTGAGATCAGGTACAAGCCAAGAATGCCCATGTTTATCATTGCTCTTCAACATGGTCTTGGAGATTCCACTTAGTGAAATGATAAAACTAAATACAAATTTGCAGATTAGAAAGGAAGAAGTAAAATTGTGGTTATTCAC
This sequence comes from Mormoops blainvillei, assembly GCA_004026545.1. Taxonomy (NCBI): domain Eukaryota; kingdom Metazoa; phylum Chordata; class Mammalia; order Chiroptera; family Mormoopidae; genus Mormoops; species Mormoops blainvillei. The sequence goes on along the minus strand of PVJD01013895.1, from coordinate 18,210 downwards.
AGAAAATAAGATCATATATGTAGAAAATACAACGGATCCTACAAAAATTCTACTATAGAAATAAACGAGTTAGGCAAGATTGCAGGATATAAGATAAACATAAATATCAGTTATTTTATATAAAATATACTATTTAAAATTGTGTCAAAAGGTAAAATAAGTATAAATTAAACAAGAGGTATACAAGACTTGTACCATGAAACTATAAAATATTACTAAAAGAAATTTTCTTTTATGGATGGATGGATCAAAGAATTAAATGCTTTACCTGTCAGTTCTCCTCAAATTTATGTAAGATATTTGTCTACATATTTAATGCAATTCCAATCATAATCTCAGTAGGGTTATTTTTTAAACAAATTGATGAGCAAGAAAAATTATAAATTCATACATAAAAGTGAGTATATTTTAATCCATATATTGAGCCAAATACAAAATATAAATCATAACAGATTGCAGGCATAAGTAGAAAAAACTAAACTGTAAATATTCTTGAGGAAAAATAGGAGATTGTCTTTATAACCTGATTGTCTGAGAAATTATTTCTCTATTTATAGGTATCTAGATACTAGACGCCTAGTATCTTTCTAATATATTAGACAGGTCTAGTGTTAGATTTCTTACGTAAACATTAAAGTATTATACATAAAAATATCATTGGATATATTTAACTTTATCAAGTTTTAAAATGTTTGCTTGAGAAAGACTTAAGAAAATGAAAGCATTAGCACAGACGGAGAAGATATTTACAAGTCACATGTGTGATGAAAGACTTGTATCTAGACTGTATTTTAAAAAAAACAAAAAACACCTCAAAACTCAACAAGAAAAAAAATAACCTGAATAAATGGACAAATAAAATTTACAATAAATGGACAAATAAAATTTGTAAAAGACTTAAGCACACGCTATAGCAAAGAAGATACCTAGACAGTAAACAAGTGCATAAAAAAAAGTTCAGTATCACTAGCCATTAGGGAAATGGAAATAAGAGCCAAAATTAAATACCACTACATATCTATTAGAATGGCTAAAAGGAAAAAAACAAAACAAAAAACAAACAAAAAAGCTACTGACAATGCTGACCTGTCCTCATGAGATTATGGAGCAAGTGAGTTTCTCATGTATTATTGGTGTAAATGTAAAATTTTACAGCCACACTGGAAATTAGTTTGGCATTTTCTTCTATGGTACACTCTTACTATATAACCTAGGAACTGTGGGTATTTCCCCTAGAAAAATGAGAGCATGATCAAATGAAAAAAAAAACCCTACAAGAATGTTTATAGCAGCTTAATTTTATTAGGAAAACAGGAGACATTCAAATGGATAAAAAGTGGTACACATACAGTAGAATATTATTCAGCAGTAACAGAACTATTTATATGTGCAACAACTTGCGTGGATCTCAACAGCAATATGTTAGGTGAACATAGTGAATATCCACAGATTATATACTATATTATTCAATTTATATAAGATTATTTTTAAATTAAAAATTATAGTGAGGGACAGATGAATGTTTAAGAGTTGGGGTTGAGGAAAGGGTTAGACTATACTGGGATGATATAAGCATCTCTGTGATAACGGAATGATAATGGATCTCGATTGTGGTGGTGATTGCCTGTGATATGGTTTCATGGCACTAGATAATAAACTTGTTTAAAAAATGAATGCTTTAAAAGCTGTGGAAATCTGAATAATGTGTGGATAGTGATATACCAAAGTGTATTTCCCGGTTATGACAAATGTACTATGATTATGTAAGTTATCGTTCAGGAAATTTGGCTAAGGGGTTTATGGGATCCCTCTGTATTATTTTTCAGCTTCTTGTAAGTCTCAATTTTTTCAAAATATTAACTGGTTTGGAGATCTCTACTTAACATTTTTCTCATTGTAGGGGTTCATTTATTTCTAATATAGATAAATTATGGTATTTTAAATCAGAATCTCTATTGTTGTCATTTTCTTTTTAAACGTTTTGCAAGTCACCCTTCCAAAAATAGGGCAAAGCATAAAATAAAACACACACACACACACATTTCTATTTAACAAAAGCCTGTTTTAGCATGTTGCATTATTTATTTTTCTCCTACATGAGTACTTTTAGATTTCACTGAGTTGTTACTACAAACACATTTTATCATTCATGGTTAAGTGTGAACATTCCTGACATCTCTACTCATTTAAAGTCATATTGATTTAAACCCTGAGATGCATAACCATAGGATTGTATGGCATCTCTAGAGTTTAAGACTTATCATTCTTTATTTACTCTGACTCACTGTAGTTCAGTAGATTTCCTTGCTGGCAGTCTGGGTCTAAGGTGTCTTTGGCAGTAATTGATTTCAGAATCAAATGCCAGATTTATATTGATTATTACCATGAAACCACACATGATCATAGTGACTCCTACAACATGTTGGTTAATTTTGTATGGCATATCATGCTAACCCAGAATAATGAAAAGTGACAGCCTGTCTGGCTCAAAGCGATTGTTTTCTCACCCAATAAAGTGAAAAATAACAGTTGTCACCACCATAGCAAATTAGGTAATATGGCAGAACCACGGAGTTTGGATTAAACCATGGCTATAGGTCAAGGTTAGAAATGGCTGAGAGAATGGTATAACATATATTATGACCTGGTAAATTAAATTATAGCTAAAAATTTTATTAGCATATAACTGTTTATTATTAATTTCAAAGAAATCACATGTTTATTTATATTTTTTAGTGTTGTCTCATGAATGTATCCAATGTTTCTAAGCAGGCTGAAATGGTGATCATCAAACTAGGTATTTGCATTTATGTCCAACAAGGATAATATAATAATCTTTAAGTATAGGTATGATCGTTTGTGAATAATAATGAGTAATATATCAGTATAAAATAAACCAATGACCCCCAAAAATGCATGTTGTAGTTTAGGTATTGATTATAGGATAAATTTAAAATTTCAAATGCTTGGAATTCTAACCCTTGAGAGATGCTACATAACCGAGCTCAGGCATAATTTCCTCTGAGTAGGGTTCCCTTATGTTTTAAAACAGAAATGGGAGTCTTGATTCTTTGCTCCCATTCCACTCTTTTAGCATATGTTATATTGTTTTAAAACTGTTTGTCTATCTCCCAGCCTTATTTGAGTTTCTCTTGAGGAAAAGGATTTTGTGCTGATTTGTTAAACATTCACAGCATTTAACACAATTACTGGGACAGAGCAAGCAAAAAGGTTCTTGTTTTTTTCTCTCTGAAATAAATATATACAGTGAGAACCTGCCAATTGGGAGGAAACAGTAAATATTTCTGAAGGAACTGAAACATGTCATACTAAAATTATCATTCAATAAGTAATTGAGGACTGCTAGAAGATCTATACTGAAGGTATTTTCTAATTAGTACATGTAGTCAGGTTAGTAAAACTAATTGTATATGTTGATGTAATCCATCATTTTTAGAAATGACTATGTGCAGAAATAAAGAAAATAAACCAATCAAAATATGGAAAAATGTATTACTGAAATATAGTCAGGATTACCTGTTATCTCAGGTATAGAGTGCTTCAAAAAATGTCTTCCATTCTAGTATTGAGAATGAACAAGCTAAATAGATAATCTACAAAATCACAGGTTTTAAACCCAACAATCTGCAGTCACAAGATAACCATATCAACTGAATCCCAAAGGCTGGTAAACCGACTCATGAGGACTAGGCACACCAACTGATAGACCTGTGTCAGAGCCAGGGAAGGAGACAGGTTCACCATGGAAGGTGGGAAGAAGAAAACAGCTAGTTTTTTAAAATCTTAAAGGAAACTATACTGAGTTTGTAAGATCATTGGAAGTACTGAATATAAAGTCAGTGTGTACCTTCTTATCGTTTCTTTCCAAGGCCTCCAAGAATTACTCATGAGATACAATGGTTGTAGGGCTGAAGACGTGATAAACACCTGCCCTGCCATCATCCAAGTATGCAGGACCTGCCAATATTTAAATATTATTTGGGAACAGGGAAATCTGAAGATTCCCTAGAAGCACTTTGGACCCTGCATTATTATAAGGTGCTGGTGAATGTTGGCAGGAAAGTCAGCAATGCACGGACATTTCTGTCCTACAAAGAAAAGGGCAGCTGCTGGTGGCACAAGGGTGGGGAAGCAGCCTGGATCTCTGAACTTTCACTGATAGCAGACAGACGTAGTCCACCACTGTGGGAGGAGCTGGAATCTGCCAGCTGTAGACATAGTAAGGGATAGGGAAAAGAGGTTATTTGTCATTGAGAGCAGACAGGAATGATGAAAAGGTCCTATTCCTGAGGTACAAGAGCACAGGACCTAAGACTGAGAAGGAAGGAGGAGAATCTTGATGAGATAACAGCCAATTGTAGTACATTTGAAGAGGAAGGACAACAAAGCAGGGTCAGTCACCCTTGTGATTTAGGTAGGCTGAAATCTGCAGAGCAGGAATGTCGATACAAACTCTCTGGCACTTTGGTCCTCACATTAAGCATAAGGCAGTGGCCATCCATCCCTTTAGAAATTTGAGGTCTATTCTGGACTAAACATAAGTATAGCAACAAGATTACCCATACACAGCTCAATTATAACATAGATTGACTTAAACCCCATAGTAACTGTCTGACAAAAAACAAGTGTGTCCATTTCAGGGGCAAGGTATTTCCATTTCTGGGTAGAACATACATATAGGTCTGTCTAGAAGGTATCCAACCATGTAATATGAAAACTAAAGACATTGATTGAAGAAAATACAAGATACAAGAAACATTCTACATAGGAAAATGATGCCTCAGTCCCCTTCAAAGTAGGCACCTTACTTAGGACTTCACATAGTTCTCCCATTTGCCATCAGCTGCCCATATTTTCCTGGATCTCATTGGTGGCCGGAAATCTCTTCCCTTTCAAAGGTGATTTTAGTTTTGGGAAAAGCCAGAAGTCACAGGGTAACAAATCTAGGCTATAGGGGAGCAGAGTCACCTGGGTGATTTGATATTTCACAAAAAAATTTTGCATGAGACGTGATGCATGAGCAGGCACGTTGTTGTGCCAATCACCAGTTTCTCAAGCTGTGGACTTGCGAATCATCGGAATAGTTTCCACAGTGGAATGTTCAAGCTTAACACAAAATTTGATGCAGGTTAATTGCCCTACTCACTTAGTAATTTTGCATGCAACAGCCACATAGTGCACATAGTCACTCAATGGTGTCTGCAGTGAAGTCCTCACTGTTCATACAGGTGCATTCCAGTCCACTCCCCTTGTTTGCCAGGTTACATCAATGTCAAACAAACCATTCTTGTTATATTAACTGTGGCTGGACTTTTTCTGGACAGACCTTATATATGTTGTATAGGTCAGATTCCATTCTTTTTTACCCACAATGATTGGCATTCAGTAAAAGAAAAGAAAATAGAAGAGACTTCCAGTTTTAGCTCCAACACATAAAGAGCTTGATAGTTGTCACTCTTGGCCTTAAACAAGAAAAAAAAAACTAAATAAACTAAAAGTACTTTTCTTTCACCCACCAGAGAACTAAGGTCACAAGGCAATCCAGAACCCCCCAAATTGGAAGAGATATGTGTATAGAGTCTCAACTAATATCTGTTTACCTGAAGCAAAAGCTGCTGGACCCAGGAATGAGTAGTAGTAACACTTGGGTGGTAACTTTGAGGAATTGTCCTAGGCTGAAATTGGAATTGCATGAGAGAAAACTTTATGGTGGTTTTAGGTTTACGGGAATCTGTACATATTCATGGGTTTAATACCTCCAGGAACCCCAATAGATTTTCATGGTGAAAATTCAAGATTCCCTGTTGATCTGACAAAAGAAGGGGTTAATGATACCTTGAAGTATCCCTAAGTGCCTTCTTCATAACAAAAACCTATGGAAAATGAACCTATTCCACTTGGGAAAATGATATTTGTCCCAGTTTTGTCCAATGTAGCCTCATGGATGGGAAACTAAAAAACAATTGTGAAGATCACAGCCAGGAGACAAAAACCCATTAAAATAATGAGATTTAATGAAAATATTATAGAATGCTTCCCTGACCCCACACCTTACCACCAAACCAATATAATAACTGTGGTTTACAAATGAAAGAGCTCTAAAACTCAGACCCACTTGACGAAGAAGTATATAAGGAAGTCTGAAGTTAAAAGGGGAAGATAAAAACAAAGAAACTAGAGGAAAATGCAGCCAGTGGCACTTACAGCTAAATCAAACATTGCAAAACAAACCTACTCCTAAACAGATTTACATAAAGCCTCATACTAAAGGCTTTTTTACCTCAGTTTCTATCACTCAGTAAACATGCCCAGCTTTCAACAAAAAAAATAAGCATTCTAAAAGGCAAGAAGAAACAATACAGAATCAGACTACAATATGATTCACATGTAATAATTATTATAAAACTAATTTAATATTAACAATCATGAATCTGTTAAAATCACTAATTGAAAAATATACACCATACAAGAATATGTCAAAAATTTAAAGCCAGAAATGAGAACTCTAAAACAAAAAATCCACAACACTCTAATAAATAAATAAATATTTAAAATATTATAATAGAAATGAGGAATGCTTTTCTTTCTCTCTCGCTCTTTCTTTTACAGCTATGGTACATTTATACAATGGAATACTACTTGGCTGTATAAAAGAAGAAAAATTTTATCCTTTGCAGCAGCATTGGTAGACCTAGAGAACATTATGCTAAGTGTAATCTGCCAGTCAGAAAAAGACAAATACCATATGATTTCACTCATATGTGGAATCTAATGAACAAGCTAAACTAACAGGCAAGTAGAGACAGGCTCATAAATACAAAGCAGGCTGACAGCTCTGTGTAGGGGTGGTAGGGGTGGAGTGATTGAGCACAAAGTTTTTGAAAAAGAGAGAAAGGGCTCATGGACATGGACAATAGTATGGTGACTGCAGAGGGGCCTGGGGTGGGCGAAGGTGGTAGAGGGTATGGAGGGATAAATGTTACTGGAAAAATACAATACAATAAAAAAGGAATGTCTTTCTTGAGTCATAAATAAACGACATGGCCAAGAAATGAATCAGTGAGTTTGAAGATAGGCTAATAGAAACTTCCCAAAGTAAAATTTAAGGAGGAAAAATGAAAGAAAACAACATAACAAAATACCCCAAAACAAGGGACAATTTCAAAAGCATAGCATACACAGAATTGGATTTCCAGAAGAGAGAATATGGAGTAGAAGAAATACTAGAAGTAATAAAGTTTAAGAGTTTTCCAAAATTAATGACAGACAACAAATTATAGACACAAAGCTAAAAAAACACCAAACAGAATAAGTACCAAAAAAGGGTGCATTAGGCATATCACAATCATATTGAAAGAAGCTAGAAAGGTGAAAGACCAACCTACCCTCTAGGAAAAAGGATGAATGTCACAGAAGCCTTTATGTCAAGAATTATGCAAGCAAGAAGGGAGTAGAGTGAAATGTTTGCAGTGTTAAAAAAAAATAAGTCAATCGAAAATACTCTATCCAGAAAATATATTTTTCAGTAATGAAGCTTACATAAAGCCTTTCTTAAGGGTTAAAAAAAAAAAAAGACTAGCCTACTTACCCAGAAAAGATATCTTTTAAAATATTTTTTCCATGGAGAAGGAAAATTATGTAGAGCAGAAATTTGAATTACATAAAGAAAAAAAAAACATTGAAGGTTGAATAAATGAGAAAATATTTTTCTCTTTTTCTTAATTTATCTAAAACTAACTGTTTTTAGGTAATAATAATAAAATATATTGGGTGTTAATTGAACACGAATAAATGAAATGAATGTCAGCAATGTCATAGAGACACGAGGGTGAAATTAAGTATATTATGTATATTATGCATATATAATGTATACACATTATGTATATCACATTATGTGTATACATTATATATACATATACATAATATACATGTATATTATATATACATATATACACATTATGTATACATATTTATATATTATATGTATATTATATGTATATATACATAATGCATATATAATGTATATATATGTATATAAGTATATTATGTTGTAGAACACTTGCACTACATATAAAGTAGTAATGTGTAATTTTAAGCTAGACTTCGAGTATTTAATAATATATATTGCAAATTCTAGGATAACAATAAATATGTAATTGTTATACTTAAAGAAGAGTTAATGAAATCATAAAATACTCAAAGCCAAAGAAAGCTCCTTCCCCACAAAAAGCCTTGAAATAAAACCAGGAGCAAATCAACAAAGAGAAACAGTTACAAACATAGTAGATATTAATTCAACTGCAACAATTATCACTTTAAATGTGAGTGATCTAGATACACAGATTAAATGCAGAGATTGTTAGAACAAAAATCAAAACCTGATTATATATCTGTGTTCTAAAGAAACCCACTCCAATTACAAAGACTCAGATATATTAAAAGTAAAAGGATGGAGCAAAGTGTACAATACTAACACTAATCAAAGAAAAGCTGAAGTAACTATGTTAATTTCAGACAAATCTGACTTCAGAACAAAACAATTATGGGATTAACAGGGGAATTATGTAATAACGAAGGGGTCAATTCTCCAAGAAAGCATAACTATTCCCTATGAGATGCATCTAACAACAGAATTTGAAAATTCATGAAGCAAAGCTTATAAAATTACAAAGAGAAACAGACAAATCTGCTATTACAGTTGGAATTTTTAACACACCAGTTTTAATAATTGATAAATCAAGCAGTCAGAAATTGATTTAGAGTATAGCTGACTTGAATAGCACTATCAGTCAAATCAATGTAATAGATTTTCATAGAATACTGCAAACAACTGCAGAATACACATGCATCTAAAGCTCATAAAGAACATTCAACAAGATAGACTATACAGTGTGAGACAATAGCAGGTTTATAGTTGTTCATATGAAAAATAATACAATAATAATAAATAATAATAAAAAATTTTCACATACAACTGTAAAACTACTTTTGCCCCACACTGTACTTTTGGGTCATATAATATACCTTAATAAAGTAAAAGAATGGAAAACTTACAAAGCCTTTTCTCTGGTCACAATTGAATTAAACTAAAATCAAGAATAGATGGCTGAAGAATCCCAAGTATTGGAAATTAAACAATATACTTATAATGACATGTTTTGTTTTTTATTCCTCACCAGAGGATATGCTTGCTTGCTTATTTATTTATTTATTTATTTATTTATTTATTTTAAGAGACAGAAAAGGGGGGTGGGAAGAAACACGATCAGTTGTCTCTGGTACAGGACCCAGCCAGGGATCAAACCCACAAACTTTTGGCGTACAGAACAATGCTCCAACCAATGAAGCCACCCAGCCAAGGCAACAGATTGTTTAAAGAAATCGTAGGAAATCTAAAAATATTTGAAGTGCATTAAAATGAATACACAGCTTCTAAAGTATGAGGGAAACAGTGAACCCAGTGCTTAGAGGGAAATTTATAACACTGAATGAATACATTAAAAAACAAAAATATCTAAAATGAATGAATAATCAAGATTCTACTTTAGAAAACTGGAGAAAGAATAGCAATTTAATTCTAAGCCAGTAGAATAAAATAAATAAATAAGGAGCAGAAATTAATAAAATCTAGGAAACATAAGCATAATAAACAAAATCAAAAGCTGTCTCTTTGAAAAGATCAATAAAATTAATGAAATACCCAGGCTATTTTAGAGAAAAATACAGGAGACAAAACCATTATCAAAAACAAAAGACAGATTATTAATAGTGGCCCCATAGTCATTAAAAGGATAATAAAAACTCACTATGCACAATTTTAGGTCCATAAACTTGATATATCTGTCAATTGGGTCTATTCTCTGAATGACATGAACTGCCAACATTTAAATTAGAATAAATAAATGCTCAAAATATGTCTCTTTAAATAAATTAAGTCAATTATTATTTTTAAATGAATTTACTGGGGTGACATTTGTTCATAAAACCATATAGGTTTCAAGTGTACAACTCAATAAAACATATATACACTGCTAGTAACCTTAAAAAATGAAGTTATAATTCTCTTTCAGAACACTGAAGCAGAGATAATAGTTCCCACTTTCAAACTCATTATATGAGTTTAACATTACTCAAACAACAAAACTAATAAAGTCACTGCAGCAGAGGAACTACAGACCAATATCTCTCATAAACACATGTGCAAAAATCCTCAGAAAGCAGTAGCAAATCAAACCTAACAATGTATGAAAAATTATACATCTCAATCAAGAGGGATTTATTCCAGGTATATAAGGGTGGTTCAACGTTTGAAAATTAATATAATTTAGCACATTCCCAAGCTAAAGAAGAAAATTGTTTGATCATATGAATTCAGGCAGAAAAAGCATTTGATAAAATTCAATGCCTATTCATCATAAAAAACTCTCAACAAACTAGGAATAAAGAATTTCCTCATCTCGATAAAGAACATCAACAGAAACCTATATGTAATGGTATACTTAATGGTAATAAACTATACACTTTTCTTCCAAAGTCAGAAAAGAGGCGAGGAAGTAATCTCTTTCAAATCCTATTTGACATCACACTGGATATTTTAGTTGTGCAATAAAAGAAGAAAAAATATAGCAAATACCTATTGGAAAAGAAGAAATAAAATTACCTTTACTTGCAAATGCCATGATTACCTATGCAGAAAATTATATTGGTGTTATGGTACTGACAAAAGGTCAATGAGAATGAATAGAGATGTCAGAAAAAGACCAACCTAATTATAGTCAACAATATTTGACAATGGACCAAATTAATGTATAATTTCTGCATTATTTCAATGTAGAAATAATAGACTTTTCATTTTTAAATAAATGATGCTGGCACAAGGATGCCCATATGCAAAAGAAAAAGAGGGAAAAAACCCCCACAAAGATACAAAAAAGAAAAAAAATGACCTAGACACTGAACTTTTTGTAAAAATGAACTCAAAATGGATCACAGACCTAAATATGCAATGTAAAACAAACAAAAAGCTTCCAGAGCAAAGCATAGGAAACAATTTATGTGAACTTGAGTTGAATAATGATTTTTTGATACAATACAAAACCATGATCCACCAAAAAAAAAAGATAATTTGAGCTTGATTAAAATTAAAAAATTCCATCATGCAAAAGACAGTATTAAAAGGATCAATGGAGAAGCCACTTATGTGGAAAAAGCATTTGTAAAATATATAAAAATATACAAAGAACTCTTAAAACTCAATGTTATAAACAATCCAATTAATATATGGACAAAGTATCTGAACAGACTGCTCACCAAAGAATGTATGTGTGTGTATGTGTGTGTATACTCACACAGAGTATGTGCAAGTAAGCATAGGAAAAGATACTCAACATCAAATGCTATTAGGAAATTTCAAATTAACAGGACAATGAGATACCACTATACACCCATTAGATGGGCTAAAATCCGAAACACTGATAAGATCAATAGCTGATGTGGAAGAGAAACAACAGAAATTATCAACCATTGCCTCTGAGAATGTAAATGGTATATGACTTTAGAAGACATTTTGGCAGTTGTAATAGCTAGGTATAGGCTCACTATATAATAAAACAATGGCACTTCTTGTATTTACCCAACTCATGAAAATTTATATCCATATAATAATCCACAAACAAATGTTTATAGAAACTTTGTAGTAACAAAAATATGGGAATCAACTAAAAATACCTTAAATAGGTGACTGGATAAACTAACATTGGCATATCTATTCAATAGAATACTATTGAGCAATAAAAAGGAATGTACTATAAAGCCATGCAAAGACATAGATGACTCTTAAATGCATACTGATGAGCAAAATAAGCCAGTCTAAAAAAAAATTACCTACAATATGATCCCAATTATGATGGCATGCTGAGAAAGGCAGAGCTATAGAGGCTAATTGGATCTGTGATTTCCAGGTGTTTTGAAGTGGGAGGGAGAGGGATGAATATGTATAATATGGAAAAAAATTTAGGGTGGCAAAATTATTCTGCATAACACTGTAATGGTAGATACATTACACTGTGAAGTTGTCAAATCCAGTAGAAATTACAACACAAAAAGTAAACTTTATGTGTGCAAACTAAACAAAAACAATCATGAAGACTATTGGAAAAATCTCATGAAGTCATATAGATTATTACAAAATAACTATTACAAATGTATGAAACAATCTCATTGGTGTGAGTGGGCAAGAAAGTTGCTTATTTAAGTAACTTGAAAACAAATGGAATAGATACATAGGCACTGAATTCTAGTTGGTAAGTTTTCTACCCTACGAGGGCATGGGTGAAAGTATTTTTTTTTTAAAGATTTTATTTATTTATAGAGAGAGGAGAATGGAGGGAGGAAGAGTGGGAGAGAAACATCAGTGCGTGGTCATCTCTTGTGCACCCCCTACTGGGAACCTGGCCTAAAACCCAGGCATGCACCCTAACTTGGAATCAAACCAGCCACCCTTTGGTTCATAGGCCTGCACTCATTCCACTGATCCACACCAGCCAGGGTTCATGGGTTAAAATTTTTAATATCACTATATCACTATTGGAGTGGGAGCTTACAGAGAAGAAAGGGGCAGGTACTATAATTATCTACATAGTAGTGGATTAGAGTTTGAGCTATCAGTATGAACTTATGCCAAGCTTAGTAGAAATATAGATTTTTTAACATAGAAATATTTATAGAGAGATAGGTATGTATGAGCTAATATAAACACATATAATTCTTTGTTCTTCCAGCTGAGATGACCTGGAAACAATAATCTCAGAGGTGACAGGCATACCTATCTCCCAGACCTTGGTCCCTAATACTGCTCTCTAATAAAAAGAAACTGAGCTCCTGAATAAATGACTGATTATAAGACCAAGCAAGAAGTCTACCAGATGATCCCAGAACATCTTGTAGTGCCAGAGAATAAGAGAGTGCTTAACAGAACAAAACAAAACAAAACACCCACAACTATGGGGAGTAAATAAATAGGAATACAGGAACCAAGTTTCTAATGCTAAAAAGCTGGAACATTTTGAATGATTAAATCAATAAAATAGTATTGAACTCTAACCCAAAATATAAAATAAATATCCACAAGTTCATACTGATACAGTTATATGATTAAATGAATAAATGGTGCAAAGGGTGAGAGGCTAATTTGCCATGCAGAAAGATTCCAAATAATTTATGTAGATATTCTGTTATCAAGGAGGTAGAACATAACTCCGCAGTTTAGTTGTGGCTTGTAGATACTTAACTCATTTCAGATACTACAGTATGAAAAAATGGGGTGAAAAAACAATGTGAAGTAGAGAAACCTGATACACACTATCAGGCAGATGATAAAAGTTAGCATCAACAGTGACCAGTCATATTGGCAGTATGTACTTTTAATGGGCTGAAAAATGGCACTTTAGTTTTTTTGAGTTTTTTGTTTGTTTTTTGTTTTTTTGCATGACTCCAGACCCAGGAGAAAAACAATTCGATTATAATCATGGGACTTTCTGTAAAATACTTGACCAGTATTCCTCAAGACCTTCAAGTTCACTGGAAACAAGGAATGTATGGGGAACTGTCATGACCCGAAGTTGCCAAAGGATGCATGGTGATCAAATGCAATATGGTACCTCCAATGGGATCCTGGAACAGGAAAAGGACATTAAGTGAATGCTGAGAAAATATACAGACTTTAGTAAATAATCAATATTGATCATTAATTATAATGATTGTATCATACTAAAGTAAGATTAGAAGTATAAGGAAAACTAGGTGCAGAGTCTATGAAAACTGCCTGTACTCCTTCTGCAATATTTCCATAAATTAAATTTTGTATTAAAAGTTACTAAAAAAGTTGATGTATACATTTTGCGTATATATTCAGGAATAATTTGTTTCTAGTAAACCTACACTGAATGAGATTTCAAGGGAATTTGCAGAGGTTTATAATGGTATATTTGCAAAATATTTCACATTAAGAGAAAAAAGGATTGTTTAATTGTAATGGTATTGTAAGATTCTTACATTGTAAGTGAAGCAGTAATTCAAGCTAGAGAATGATAAATTAATACTGCATATTTTGTTCTACAAAGAAATCTCTAAAATTAATTTAAAATGCACACAGCTAAAATGTCTATAGAGAAGACAGAATGGCACAACATTTTTTTTTATGTTAAAGAAGACAGAAAATGGAAAAAAGAAAAGAGAGGAAAATGGAAAGCATGTAGTCTAATGGCAAATGTAAAGCCAACTGTACCAAGAATTATGTTAATTATAAGTGAAATAAAACTTTCAGTTAAAAGCAGAGATTGTCTAAGAGTATTAAAAAAAAAAAGTAAAATGAAATTCTAAGCCATTTGGAAGAGATGCATTTTAAGTCTAAAAACATTATCAGGTTGAAAGTAAAAGATTGGCGGGGGCAGAGAGTGTAACATCACTTTATATTTATACTGAGCACAAGACAGCTGGTGTAGCTGTATTTATTGCAGGCATAGTAGGCTTCAAAACAAGAAGTATTAACAGATAAAGAATTCAAAAATATACTAATATACCTAACTTAAAATGTTATCTAAATGAAAGTAATTCAAATTATATATAATAAATCCTCTCACCCAGAAGAAACTACTTTGTATTTTCCTTATTCTTATTTATGCTTGAAATTAGAAGTCATATAAATATTATGCAGTTATCTCAAAGTTTATTCAATATTAAATAATTATCCAATGTAATTTAGCAAATTAACGATTAAATGACTCTTAAGGTATAATTTATATATAATTTACCAACTTGAAATATATAAACTAATGGCTTTTGACAAATGCATACAGTCTACATGCCCATCACAATAAACTATAACCATAAATATAATATTGTTCTTAAACTATTTGTCATACACCATCAGTATTTTTCCATTGTTATGTATATTTATGATTACTTCAAAATTTCTTTTAAAAATTTAAAATTATAGGAGTATAGAAGATGAATATAAGTACCACTTATTCTTCTCCCGTTCTGCTCCCCAGAGTTATTTCTTGAAAAAGATGGGAAAATCTCAAATAGATATTTTACATCTTTTAAAGACAAGTGGTATTGTATTTTATATACTTGGATTAGAAACGGGACTATGTCGCCCATTACCCCCCTCCCACACGCGCGCGCGCGCGTACACACACACACACACACACACACACACACACACACACAGGGGGATCTAATGTGCTCTCTTAGAACTGAACGTGCTCAGTTTTGTAAAAAACATCACAGAGTCTCTTCATTACAGCCTCTGTAAGCATGGAAACACAGGTTGCTCTCTTTCTCTCTTTGTCTAAAACAAAACTCAATTTGGGATAGTTTAAATTTCTGTATAATGAGGGAGCACACTGTACATAAATACATGATAATATTTAATGATTTTTTTGTATTTCTTTCTAAATTACTCTAATTTCTATATATTTTTAGGGAGTATTGTATTATGCTATATCCCCCAAACCTAGAATTGTTGGCAAAATAAAGACTTGTTAAATGAATGTTGTACAACATGTAAGAACATATTCTGGTTATTTATTTGCTATAAAAAAAATATTGGACCTCATAGTTGAGAACTCCTAATGACATGATAGATTTACCATTCTGTGATTTTTAAAAATAAGTATTACAGAGATGCTATATGCCCTCGGGAAATTAAAGTCTTTCATACAAATTAACTTATATCTTAATTCCACAAATGCATTTATGGAGTACCCTCAAGGTTATAAACATGAAAAAATTATAGGAGACAAAGAGCCCCACAAAAGTAGCTAATTTTGGTGGTTAGGACATATAAGCGTATCATTAAATAAGACAATATATCCTAGAGAAGCTAAATTGAAATTGAAGATGATTATTGAGTGTGTCAGGAAATACTTGAGCGATAAAAAAGAATTAGAAGAAGAAAGTTGGGTAGGATATAAAAACAAAGAAGTCACAAGGATATTTTAACAGTTGCAGAGGAAAAAGGGAGAAAGGTTTATATGTAAAGATAACAACAATTGGTACCATGTGTTACTAAAGAAAATAGTACATAAAAAGGAACTTTGTTAATACTGAGAAACATAAAGGAGGTAGAAAGATTAAAAACTGGCTCCTGGAACTGACACTGAGGAATTTTGATATGATACAGAGAAAGGTTTTTTTGCCTGCTTGTTTTGCTTTGTTTTTGTTTTAATGTTTCGAAGGGTGAGTTCAAAAGGGTGCACGTTTGTCTATATTAAAATCACTCAGTTTCTAGAAAGGCTCATAGTGAATAGATAGTCACAAGATATAATACTGTGTATTGAAAGTTTTATAAGAGAAAAAGTTTATTACATAGGTTGAGCAGGCTCAATATTAGTCAATGCAGTCATGATTGGCTGAAAAGGATGGCCCATTTGTAGTGAGAAAAGTAAGAATTAAACGTGTAAACATTCTAGAGTTGAGTAGCAAATAGATAGAAAAAATAAATCTTTTAAGCATTTTCTCTTCTTCAGCTTCAGAAATTTATGAGTATATAGTAATTGCTCTATTTATACTAATAAAAGCAAAGTATGAAACAAGTAGATAAATTTGATATAAAAAATGTGTTGAAAGTATAGATTTCCTTCCACTGTGCAATTGTAGAGTCAAGTTTAAATACTGAACGAATCCCAAATTTTTTAATATAAACATTATTTCTGACGCATAGTCATTTTAAGTTATAGCACACATTACATTTAAAATACTTTCAATCAGGCTGTATTTGGATTACTTAACCATAGCTCTTCACTTAAACATAAGGCTGTTAAGTTTTTCCTTAATTAGTTGATGAAGCTTCTATTCCCATTTCTCTGTGTTATGCAATGGGCTTACAGCTTGACTTCCATTTCAAACTTACACATACAGGACATAATTAAAATATGAATGAAAGTCTACTGTAATTATAACAATTTAAACAGCTGCTTAGGTTTTCTTATGAGTCAGTATTAGGAATGTATTTAGAAGTAAGAATGTTCATTTTGGTGGTAAAATATTTTGTGTAAAATGTATTGAACAGAAAACACAGCTCTCTTTGGATTCCATGTCTAAGTAAATTTTATATGAGAATTTTTTCTGTAAGAGGGTGCTGAATAGGTTTCCCAGGATTTGATTTGCAGATTTTAGAAAACAGGGATCTGAGCTCTCTTCCAAATTTTCCACTTTCCTGAAAAGTAAAAATTAGTGCACCATTTAAATCTCAGTTAAGAAGTTTGTAAAAATAAGAGCAGTTGCTGCCTTTCCAATGTTTACTTCATACCAGAAGATCCTGTTTAAAAATATGAATAAGTTTGTTTTTTCTAAAATATATATCCCATATTATAAAGCAATCATATAAAACAATTGGTGAATTTTGGAAACAGAAATAATGTTTCAGTATACAACAAATACTTGACAATATTTATTTCATTAATGGAAAAAAAAGATAAACTTTAAAAGTTTTTGTGTCTAATTATCCACTCTAAGAAACATTTTTTAGAGTACCTACTCATTGCATTTATTCACTTTTCAAAAGTTTTGTTAGCTCATTAATGCTTTAGTGATAATCTATCAATTGTATTTGCAAAAAAAGTTATTGCAAAAGTTAAAATCACCTTTTGCCAGTTTAGAAAATGAACAGATTATTTACATGCTTACAGATGCTTAGAGAATAAAAGGCTCCTGGAATTCTAGAAGGGTCTGTGTCTATGCACATTTCTGATTTTGCTTCCTTCATATGTTCAATACCAATTATACTGGTATAAATTTTATCACTCTCTTCTCAGTTCATCAGCTTCAACACTCAGAGTGACTGCATTACTTTTTTCCCCATCACAGAAAACTATGCATTAGTGAATCAAACCACTTCTTGATGAGGCTTTAATTTTTTTCTATTTGGTAATTTTATCCTTGGTTGCAAAGGAGAAAGCAATCTTATAATATTGCTTTAGAATAATAAGCTAAAGCAATTATAAACTTATTAAAATTGTAATTCTGGACATGAGCATGCTGGTATCCTATCTCTATCACCTGGATCACTGATGTCTAAAATTCTTTGCTAAATGAATATTTCCCACCTGTACAAATTACCATATTTTTGCTCTCCAGAATATCAAATTATTAAATTTCACCCATCCTCATAAATTTTATATGTAC